>JACEGR010008071.1:0-41270 GCA_014170235.1 Listronotus bonariensis
TGTTTTTACAATACAATGATATGTCTTTTTTATGTATAAATAGCACAAAAAATAGCAAATTTAGTAAAAATAATAGTTGTACAGTGCGTAAGAATTACCTTTTACAACTTGTAAATTTTTAAAATGGTATATGATAATAATACCCATTATTAACCAAAGAGATATATAAGAATATAAACAGAAAAATTCTTACAATAAATGTTTAAAATGCATTTTTTGCACCTGGTGGTGCAGTATGCTAGGTTAAGAGTAAAAAAACTCTTGCAATGACGTTTCATAATCCACGCAATATAATCCTCTATTATTTTCACTAAATAAAAAATGTTTTTGCTGTTAATACCTAATTGGACTTTTATACCATCGTTTAGTAAAAACAACGGGAATCTATTAATAAAATAAAAAATGGGTACCTCACTTAAATTCAAAAACTTTAAATTGATTTCTGCGAAACTGAAGTTCTGGCAATATCGCCGATATCAACACTGATTTCAGAGCATGGTTTTTACCCTGCAGTACCAAATATCGTCCAGTTTGGTTTAAAAAATTCTCTGAGATATTTATTTTCGAACATTTTGACACTAACATACTTTTATATGCAAGATTTTATCAAAAAACTGTAAATGTAAGTACACAGTCTAGTTTCATGTAAACATTTTATAAAAGGCTATATCAGAGATAGATATTACCTTTAAAAAAACCGTTTCCGTTTAGACGATACTTGATAGGTAGTGGAACGGTTAGAGTTTTACGAGTTAAATAAGAACACCTTTTTTAAAGGTCTTGAAAAACAGAGTAGCTAGATAAATTCAATTACCACAAAGAATAATTTTTCAGATATATATGTAAAGAGCCAGGGCATTCCTCAGGTGAGTTTTAGGACCAAGGACTCTCGGTATCATTATTTTATTATGTAGAATTACCGCCGTAAGATTGGTGATCGATCTTTAAATCACCCTGTATAAAATATAGCAACAATAATAAGCCGTATTAATTATAATTTACATTTTAAAACACCCCTATATGTAATAAATATAACTTCAGTTAAACCCTTTGAGCTACAGTGTTTATTCGTTTAAAGAGGTATTCATTCGAAATAATACAATTAACTAAATTACCTCATTAAAATTATACTATGTTAATTGGAAAATAAGATCATTTATTTTAGTACCAAATGGACTTGGTAATAATTCAAATATATAAGTTAAATTAAATATGAAATCAATTTAATTATGAAGCTGATATTTTACGCGATTCACTTTAAATCTTTTTTATCAAAAAATCCCTTTTCTTTGTGTTTTCCTTTTTTTTAAATACGAGTAGTTAGTTTTTTTTTAATATTTTATTTTTTTAAGAATATGTGAGGATTTTTAAGTTTGATGACATTGCATTAAAAGAGGACGTATGACGAGGGCCGGGCCCCTTAATGGTTAAATAATTAAAAAGTTGTGCTGCAAAAATATTTATGGGTTTTAAAGTACAGTCATTTAAAATAAAAAATAAATAAAATATGTAATTAGGTGGATTCTAATTTTTTTCTCTTATGCCTAAACTAAACAAGATACTTACAAAAAATAGAAGACAACAAATCTGTATTTTTATTTGCTTAATCTAAAGCAGGCACATGATACGTTTTTTGTTAGAAATATTGCTTTAGTTGCCGCTCGAGACGCCACTGGACTTATTTAAATGTAATAAAGTTAGTAATAAAGTACCCCCTAATGTCCTAAGTAACATTGCTAAATTAAACAAAATTAGGCGAAGGATATTTAGGATAATTAAAGAAAAAATCAATGGTAGAATCTGCCCTGAAATTTTATGAAACATTCTGTTTAGTCTGTATGTTTAAAACATGTGTACAACTTGTGTTAGTCTCAAGGACCCTTCGAAATCCCAGAAAAAATCCACGAGTTTGACCATTTTTTGCAATTTACTGAAGTATGGTGGGTGCTGGCGCAAAACTACCACGAATTCGTATTCAGGACCTAAAAATACAACAAAAAACGTATATCCCAGTTATAGGGCAGTACTTTATTCCTCATAAAAAAATATTGCTAAAAAATATTCAAAAATACAAAGAGAAAACATGGTAGCCAGAATTTACCGAAAAACTTAAAGTTAAGAAAAGGAAAAGTAGGAAACAACAAAGAAAAGATTATTAAAACAACACCAATTTATAAAAAAGTAACAAACCCAGAGATGTGATATACGGGTTTTGTTATATTGTTGCCTTCTGAACACGTATCCGTGGTCAGTATAGCGTTATTATTTTTAAAATTCTGAAAAAACAGTCAAAACTGTCTTTTTTTTTCGTTTTTTTAAGGCTAGAAAAATTGTACCTCAATTCCGACCACAAATTCTTTACAATTTAGGATTCTAAACCTATTATATTAACTGGAAATTTACCCAGATCCCATAACTATTTCTCTAAAATTAAATATTTTTAAAAAAGTAATAGGTAGCCTAGCTCACGGGCATCCCTGTAAGCCCGGGCCCCGGTAATTTGTACCGCCTTCAACACCCTCTCGTCGGAACTGTACGAGTGCATTGGCAACGACCCACTTTGCCCACGTCTAACTACACCACTGAAAAGGTGTTTTCATTGCCAGAACACACTTTTAAGTAAAAGCTGTTGAATTTTGTCATACGAAAATACACTTTTTAAGTTGTTTTAATCTAACTCTACCCAACTAACAAGAAGTATAATTACTTTCAAGATACCTTTTATTTTAATAGCAGCTTCGTTATCCAATTTTATCTTAAACCAATAAAGCCTTAAGTCTACATCTACTAATCTATCCAATCACATCGACAAAATGCCGTCTTTGAAAATTGGAGCCACGGGATTAATATCAGTACTTCTTATCACCTGAAAGTTTGTTTTTATTGGCTTAAGATTTAAGGTTTTAAAGGCGTATTTATTTAGTATGATAAAGATATTGAAAACTAAATAAATTATTAATAAAATGGCCATTAAAGAGATTTTCAATACCTAATTTTGCACCTGTTTTTCGGAATTATATTGTATTTCAGGAGGTATACACGTCGTGTCAGCTCTATTCCATCAATTAAGTTTTAAGATGTTAAAGACTAGCAGGTAGAGATTAGAGAAGAAACTAGTACATTTTAAAATCATTTTGTTTTTTATAATAACTTTTATACCCAATTAGATATTTTTTAAACTTTTGGGAAACGCACCTTTTTCACCAGAGGACATTTTTTGGCATACAATAAAAAAAATACCAGTTTCGTCCATTAAATGAAATTATTTTTTAAATAAAAATAGTTCTTTTTTTTTTTTGCTTGATGTACGGTTTTTGCGTAAACAAATAGAAACAATTTCTCGGCATGGTCATTTTGTATGCCTAATATTAAATTCTAACCTTCCTTTTTTAATTCTTTAATTAGATAGTAATCTGACCATGCCAAAAAATGGTTTCTATTTATTTACGCAAGAACCGTACATCAATTTTTTTCTCTCGTACACCAAAAAATGTCTTATGGTACAAAGGCTAAATATTCCAATTTTTTTAAAAATACCTGGGTGTAAAAGTTATTAAAAAACCAATATTTAAAAAAATTAAAACCCCGTAAACAAAAAACTAAAGCGTTTAGAACATTGTGCTTATATAAAGTTTTTTTCCAAATTTTCATTGTAGAATCACCCTTAATTTATGGCGGTTGAGTTACTGGACACCCAGTATGTAGTAAAAATACAATTAAATTTTAATATGTTCTTTTAAGTTCGTGTTGAGGTAAACATGCAGTATAATACACTTAAGACAAAGAAGATTTTTCTTTTTCTTTTTAAATGTAAGTGTCTAGGAATTATAAAAATACAACTTTGCAAGGGTTAAGTTTTAAAAAATATTTAAGAGAAACTACATTTTACATAACAATATTCTACGGGTTATATTTGACGTCGAACTATCAATGACGCAGCAAAACAAAAAATGTTGTCTCGCTAAAAACGCCTCCTTTCCACATATTGGCAAAAATTTTCCATAAAGATTTTGAAGTATCACAGCGTGTATGTTTTATGGTGATTTTATGTAAAATTGGGGGTAATTTAAATGTTAAACCAATAAGTAGATGTCTAGAAGTTCACAATTTAAAATTATAGGAATGAAAGATCACACAATGCAAAAAGTTCGGGACATGTTCAGATACACAGTACACAGGTATGGAAGTAAACCTTCCTGTTACCCTATTATTTGTTTAAGGAAAGTAAAGAAAAGTGACCAAATATGGAATAGTATCTCTTAGATGGAATACCGGCATTTCTCTTAAACGGAAACTCACACACTCAATTGGAGGGGTTTGTCTCTTTTTTTATGTCCCTTCGCGAGTAGAAGAGGTAACATGCCAGTAGTGCAAACACTTCTATCGCTGTAGTAACGTTTTGTTTTATCGCTTTCTCATAACTTTTTAAGGTATTTTAAAAATATGTATTTTTATACAAAAAGTGCACGACATACTGTTTTTATAATTTTTAGAGATAGTTCAGATGTTCTGTTGTAGGTTTTACCAATATTTTTGATTTTATTACTTTCTCAAATTAAAAAATATAAAATTAGTGTAAAGTCGTCGGAAAATCCAAATATGGACAGATCATAGTACCCATATGGACTATTCCATAATTGGGTTCTTTTATTTTTAAAAAGCTTCTGATAGAGCATCGTCGGCCTGAGGGAGATTTATTGCTTTTTATAGGTACTTCTATGGCTTCTGCTTTGAGAAATTGTCTAGTATAATTCCTCCACTTATGGCGGTTTACAATAAAGAAACTCGTGGTGCCGCACGTATGCATCCCTATACGATCCAACTGAACAAGGCCTCAAACTGCCCACTTTGTTCGTTCTTTAATCCCTAGTGTATCTAAATAGTAGAATCTGCGGCCCGCGAGGGTATATCCTTCCCCCTTGTATTAAAGTCCCATGTCAACCTCGCTTAAGACACCCACAGCGTTGGTGTGGGCTCTGGGCACAATAATTGCGCTGGATCCAGAGTCTGACGCCTGGATCTGTGATTTTTTCAAATTATTTTTGTTGCTTTTTATGTTATACCAAAGATTCTAAATAGTTTCTTGTTAAATAAGATTAACTTTTAATGGGATTTATAGTATTCCAAATATAGCTACTAAAAATTTATGATTATTCTTTGGATAAAATTAAGAACGTTAAGAGTTTTATAAAAAGACATTTTAGAAACAGCACATTTTAGACAATGCTGTGATGCCGCCACGGACTTCATTTGTAATAACTATAAAACAAAACAATATCTATTTGGCTGAGGATCGTATCTAGGCCAAACCATTGTTTTTCAACAGTCCCCCACAAGTTATAATCTGAAAAAGCCACTGACAAAGAAAAGTTTTGTTCCAGTATTTTTCGACACGCAGTGTTTTACTAAAAGAAAAAGTGTAAATGCTCCTTAAAGAAAAAAAAGCACTCAAGACAAACCCCTCCCTTTTCAAAAATATTTCTATACCCAACAAAACATTTTCAATAAGTTCCAAGTAAATAGGAAAGTTATATCAGTCCCCTTCTTTCATTTCATTTTGTAAATACATCAGATATTTCCCAAGCTATCGATAAAGAAAAATGGATGGCTTCAGATATGTCACTGTGATTCATTGATCAGTATACTTTGCAGTGCCTTTCATAACTGTTTATGACCGAGATAAACGAATGTCATCCTTAACGATATCGAATTTATAGGTTTCTTCGTGAGTTGCACATTTTTTTAGAGAAGGTTCATTAGTTTTTTTTTATAGGTAATCTAATTTTATGACATGCCATAAAAACAAGTATGCAATATTTAATATAATTAGTTAGGTAACATCTTAAAAAGATTAAAAAATTAACTTAAAAATGTAATTTTTGCTTGACTAGGTCATGAGTGGCCTACAAACAAATGCTATTTATTTTCTAATGAAGAATGCCTAAAGGTAAGTTAATTTAAGTGCTTTTTAAACTTTTATAAACTAATGTACCCAAATAAAGACAGACATTTATTTAGTGTCAATAAAATGCTTTAGGTGAGTTTTATTTAAGTCCTGGTGAATTGCTAAAAAAACAGTAAATTTGTATCTGGTAATGTTTATTTAAAAGGAAATATTACCTTAAATTTTACATAATAAAAGATCCTATTTATTAATTCTTGTAAGAACAAGAAATAAATTAATAAAAAAACATTGAATTTAATTTGCCTATAAATAAAATAAATGTGTCAATTAAAAAATAACCTTTCTTAACAAGTAAGTCTATAAAGAAAGCGTTTTTTCTTTTTTATCTTTGTGGCACCTTAAAAAGACTTAATGCCTATTACTGTGAGTGCCGGGTTTTTAGATGTTTAACTCATATTTTCCCCTGTTCCGTCACCGTTGTCCAATAAAACGTGCAATAATTGCATGTTACACCTTTTTAGACAACGCCCTAGTGAGGCAACGGACGTTATTTTTAATAACTGCTGCTTCCTAAAAATGTCTACCCGGCTAGGGATCGAGCCCTGGCCTTTTGGGCTAACAATTTAAGAGTTTGTTTACTGCGTTACTGGGTTTTTATATGAATAGCTAGAACAGCTTTAAAATAATATTTAAATATTTGCAATATATTGCAACCTGCAGTATTATTTTCAGCTGCCATCAATGTATTAATTACTTTTAATAAAATGTCTATAATTAGATTTATGTCCTTATAATATTGGATAATTGGCGTGGCATCCAATAAATAAATTTAATTTCCCACTAATAGTCTAGTTTGCTCATTGAAATTTAAAATAAACTATCGAATTTAGCAAATAAAACATATAATTAATTTATTAGGTTACTTCTGGTGTGACATTTCAAATCTATATTGGTTGTTAAGTAAGGATCACATTCGCCATAAACCAACACACTGTAGCATTACTATTCGTACACATAATTATTTTTAACTATAGGTTTACAAAACCAGACCTAACTATGCAGCTTTTTGTATCTTGTTAGCCTAGGCAACCTTTTGTAAAGTCTATGCCCATCTGGCCTTAAATTATCATTTCGCTCAAGGATAAATAGCTCAAAGGCATTTAGAACATATAGTTTTATTTTAGTCCCAAAGAAACGTGTTATAATTAGCTGTACCAAATTTTGAAATAGCCTGTATTACCAAAGATAAAAAAAAATTAATGAGACTTTAAAAATCAGCTTTTAAGGTCGACAGTAACTTTTTTCATTTAAGTAAAGGCGGATTGACTGAAGTCCAAGAAAAGTTTTTGCTGCAAATTTTTTAGGGTTAAAAAAAGGTCCTCACTTCCATTTTTCTACTCCTACAATGTTTCTAAATCATAATAAATAATTCATAAAGAAAATCTACCGCCCCCTAAAAATTTGCCGTCCCCTAAAAATTTACCGTTATAGGCTTTAGCCCACTTAGCCTGCTGGTAAATCCCACACTGCATTTAAGCAATGTTAAAGCAAAAAGTAACAATTTTCTCTTATTATTAATTTTAACATAGCCACAAGGTAGCATCTGGGTTGATGCTTAAATGCCTCGAGAATCAGGACGAAACAACAAAAGTTAATGTGGGTGCTAGGGCATTGGAGAATCCGAGAAAATAAAAACTCAGACAAATTGGCAATAACTAATCAGAACTAACCAGAACCACTCCTTGGAGTGGTCAAAAAGTACCTTTGAAGTGCGGTTCAAAAATGGAGAAAGGATCAACAAAGACTACAGTGATAAGATTTCTCAATATATGCACAGGAAAACATACATCAGAGAATCATACGCAAGAAGAGAGAAAAAAATACGCTGAATAAATAGGAATTAGCTAGAAACAATACCAGCTTTTCTTTCTGAAGATGCTTTATTGAAAGAATATCTGAATAAAATAGGGGAACGAGGTGAAACGTCTAGATCGGAAGTAGCCGAACATGAGTGGTCAAAACATCACCATATACAGTGCTCGGAGGCCAAAATTATTTATAAAGAAGATCACTAGAAAAAGAGTAAATTTCAAGAAACGGCTCTGATTTTACACAACAAAAATTTATTTAGTAAGCTCAGTATCGACATACCAAATATCTGGCAGCCGTTGCTGAAGCGTGAAAAATCGGTCAAGCCAAAGTGAACAACGCATAGTATATAAGTTGTAGTTTTTTAAGACTAGTTTTAGTTATCACTTAAAACGGTTAGAGATATATAGAGACCATCCAAAACGTCGTGTATCAGTTAAAAATAAAGACAATATTAGTCCAAGAAAGTACTTATATTGAAAATAGGGTTAAACAACGCAGATCTTAATTGCTGACTATGTGGAGCAGAGGCTGCAACGTGGTCCATATTCTGTCAGAGTGTGGGGCATTGGATCATAAAAGACAGACAATCTTTAAAAACTTAAGGGTGTCTACACTATTCCCTTCAAGGAATTTGGGTACTGAAGTGGAGTAAGTACTATCAAACGGGATATGGTACATAGATGTAACTGAGAAATGTTATATTATTAAAAGGAAAAACTAAGAAAATATCAAAAGAACTCAAGCGTAGTGTCACCACCGAAATAAAATCAATATAGAAATTTGTAGGTTATGTTGTTGCCTAGAATTTCGGCGAATTTTGCAGCTGTATGAACATGAAAAAAGACACGTAAATTTTTTGGCCAAATATACGCTTTCGCATTTTGCTTTTCGCGTCTGTATGAACTAGCTTTAAGTTTTGATTTTTATCGGTACGTACTAAATTTATAAGTTGAAAGTAACAAAAATATTTTAACCTTAAAAATAACCTACCAATGGTACAATAAAAAATTCGGTCAACTCTCTACTTAAGCAAAATAGCACTGTCTCAGGTAATTTGCAATAAGCGATAAACACATGGGAAAATATTATTTGTGCTTAATTTAAAGATGTATGTGGTTAGCTTAATTATTGTTATCTATTAAAAATAATTTATTTTAAAAAATATTTACCTTTATTGTAAATATAATCAATATAAAACTACCATATTACTATATTGGTTTTAATTAATTTTGCGAATCATATTTATTTCTGGATATAATTAGCTTTGTGGCCTCAAAGCACCCAATAATTGACATGGTATTAAATAATTTGCCTACTTTATCTATTCGCATTTATTTAATTTGAAATTTTATCCAACTAAATTAAAGTGCATATCCGATTAAAAAAATGTTTTCAATAAAATTTCTGATGTTTACAAAATACCCTTGTTAAAAATAAAGTTCCAGTGTAAAGAGAACATTTCTAAATAAAATAGAATTGTTAAAAATCCATGATAAAATCGAAATGAATACTTTCTTAATTCTTTAATCTTTAATCAGGATGTAACAAAAGTGCAAAATGGCCAAACAAAAACCTTTGCAGTAGTTAACGGGATGGAGAGAAGTTAAGATTTATTTAAATTAATTATTTATAAACAAATTTTATGATTTTATATTCAATATTTAGAAGAACTAATCAGAACTAATTTAAATTTTTTTTTAAAGTGAGGACAACAAATTGGGAACAAAATCAAATGTATAGCAGATGCTGTTGGCCTAAACAGGAATACTTTGGTAAAAAAAAATATTTTAGAATTTACGAAAAAGCAAAATTAAATATTTGTTAATAAAATTTAATCAAACTAACAAAAAAAATGCAAATAGAAGATCTGCGTGTAAAACTTCTAATCTTCTTTTGGACGGAGGCGGCCAACCATAAAAATTTTCTTTACCAAAGTGTTTCTCTTTCGGCCAATAGCATCTAGTATACCGGATAAATTAAATAACAAAACACATAGAAAATGTACGAAAAAGAAACAGTCTAACGCGAATACCGGCATGTAAACATTTGGTATTGGATGATCCATCGTACATACTTTGTTGTTGCTTTACTGGCCGATACCCATTGCTTATACAGTATATTTTGGTATGGATCCCTTGTCTTAGTTTTTAGAAAAAGAACTAATAAATATTAAATTTAGAATAATTTAAAAATATGGCGTATACCTACATAAAATTTTATCATTACCAGTGTTTACCCATAAACCTCTTTCTAAAATTAATAAAAAACTTTTTTAAATCTGATTAGCACAAAAAATAAGTACGGGGCCTAAAATAAAAGGGGTATGCATAGTTTTCGTTAGATTTCATCTGCAGTTACAGGTTAAAATATCAATTTTTGTTACGTAACTTACGATGAATGTGCCTCGCAGGGGCTATATGTTAGTACACAGCTTTGTAAACAACACTCTTAGTTGGTCCATTAAAATACAGCCTAAAATTTTGCTACTTAATTTAAAGCACCCTGTAAATTGTAAAATAAACCCGATTTGAAAAAATAAAGTTGTGAAAAATACTCATAAAAAAAAAACAGAAGAAAAATTTTTATCTCCAAAGATCTGTATCTTTTTTACGTATTTAAATTTCGACAAATATAAGAATTATCCTTAGTTATCTCTCGCTTGTTCGTCCTTGACGCGCTGACCCTGTTTTCCATTACAACAAAGAGCCAAACAAATCCGGAATCTGCTCCATTTTTGCCACGCGATTTTTCTCCGATTTTTTACGAGGAAAAATCGACGCTATTGGAGCTTCATTGCGGGTTTTCCTTTGTGATAACACGCGGCATTTAAATTAGTCACGGCATTGTTGCCACTTTTTGATATATTTTTGAATTTGTATTTGCCCGTTATTTTAAGATACCCATAAACAGGGCGTCCCAACTTATTTATACACAAAATAACTGAGCCCCTGTACAAGGTACAAAAATAAACTTAAAATAAAAAATGTTTATTCGAACTCACTCTTTTTACTGACAATACTTGCTTTTATATGAGGTATCTCAAAAATATAATTTTTATAGTAAAATTAGTTTTGTTAAATGGAACATTCTGTATATTTGAACAAATTTTGATTCTTTATTAAATTCTCATCAAAAATGTATAACATACTATACGTCAATGATTGCTGGTTTTTAAGATATCAGCAGTAGGCTGATATACTCATTTTTTATAGTGAAGAAAGAAATTACTATTTTTGTTTTAATTATCTTAAAATATTTCTGTTACCGATAAAGATCTATTACAATATAATAAATATCACCTTTCAGTATAAGAGCCAGCGTTGAATTCAGGGGTGGCCCGGGGGATAATCCCCCGGAGCAAAAAAATTCCCCCAGAGAAATTTACAGGAAATTAAATTTGGGGTGATAAAATTAGAAGTATAAATGAGATGTTAAAGTGTATAGTTTTTGCATTTGCTCATATTGGCCAGGTTTTTTCAGATTTCGCCCATAGAGCGTCGTCCAACGAAAGGCGTAAGCGGAAAGCCTGTCTGGTATCGTTCTGCTCAAATCAGCAGCCTCGTGAATTGTTGAAGAGTACATAGTAGACTGGTGGAATAGATTAAATATACATATTAGCTAAGGTCGGCGGATTGGTTTCTATACGGGTATAAACCTAGAAGCACTAGAAATTATTATGGTTTACACTTGAAAACGGACAGAGATAGAACTGCCCGAAACGTTGTGTGAATAATTATAAATTACGACAATGGAAGTCCCGAAATTCTTTTATCAATAAACTGGAGTTATTTGATCCTTTAAAATATTTAGTGTTTCATTTCAAATAATACATATAACTTTGATACGTCATAATTTTTATAATATTTTTCAAGCCTCTCACTGTTTTATTTGGTAATTAACAGCCAAGCTACGAACAATATACAAAGTGTGACAAGAGGCAGGAAGGATCAAAAGCTTTGTGATGTCAGATGTTATAATCTAAAATACTAAAAGAAGACATTTATAGGTGAACAAAAAACGTAATGCATATTTGTTACAAATTTAGCTTCCCTTCTAGTTGTTTGTTTTTTTTCCAAAATATTTGACTATTTTATTTTATTAAAATGAAAAAAAACTGTTTTTTGTTGATTATTTTTAAAAACATGTGTAAATTTAAAATATTGGTGACCTTACATTAGTAGTGACGAGGTTCTAAAATGTGATGATGAGGGGGAGGAGTTTAAAAGTTCCTAAATTCCTGGGATGTAATTTATGGACGGCTCCCTAAGAGGCCAAAAAATTAAATTTGAATCTATATTGCTTAAAAAAATACAACAGTTCTTCTGGCAACATTGTAAACTTGGAAATTTTTCGATGGGGCAGGTAATAACCCGCGGAATAAATTTTAAAATACATATTTATGATGCCGCCTAACAGTTCCGAGACGAACCACTTAAGGGCTTTTAGTTCGGAGAGCATCGTCCTTTTGTTTTAAAATGCTGTAAAATTGGCTCGCAAGGGATAAAAGTGAAAATAAAAAGACAATGATGAGAGAAAACTTGTTTCTTAAATTAGGTTTTCGGGAAGGCGAAGTATTTATATTGTTTACCTTTATGCTTTCTGAATCATCTTTAGAAAAAGCTTTTTTGTTTTCGGTTAAGTGCTCAGAGTTGTAGGTGGATTTTGTTCAAAGTCCACAACAAGAATTAAGATATTCCCTTATTCGGGGTTTCTTTACAATTAAAAAGATTTCTGCAAGACATTATTTTTGCATGCTACCTTATTTCAAAATTTTACTTCTTGAATAAAATTACAATTTAACAAAAACTAATTTAGTTAATTAATACAAAATTATTTTTAAGTTATTACTTTCCTTTTAACGCTGTATAAAATGCTACATTTTTTAAACAAAATTATGTTCGAAAAGCTTTTTTCCAAGATACAGGGTCAGTGACGTATTAACCATTAGGCTGACTAGGCTACAGCCTAGAGCGCCATGAAAAAATAGGTGCCAGACAAATGAGTAATAGGTGCTAGCATAAAGTAACATACCTACGGATAAGAGAAACCATGGCATGCTAAAATTTTCGTACCGCTTTTGCGGCAGGCTTAGAGCAGGCTTGTCATTTTTCCAGTTTACACTTTAAATGCGTCGGTCGAAGCCTCGCCTCGTGTAACATCAGCGGTGGGGAGACACGTAAGCTTACTGAAATGACTAACTGGCGGTATTTCAACGAGAAACGAATAAAATTATATTGGGAGTTTTCGCATGACCTGTCCTTAAATCGGCTATTCCATGATAACTCTTATAATTTGCTTACTCTATGATGCTAGACAGGGAGTTTTTAAAAAAGTTTAGGTCGGGTGGGGATCTTTGGTGAAATGGGTGCGAAAAGGAGGGAATGATTTTTTTTGGTCGTTAAATTATATTTCGGATGGTAAAGTAGGGCGCCTGGCACACAAAATAGGCTCCACGGATGAAAAAACCTTTTTTATTTTTTTTTGCTCTTTACAAAATTTTTTGGTGGAAAATAGTCGCTCTGGGATTTCTAGCCTAGGGCGCCTCAAGCAGTTAATACGGCCCTGTACAGGGTATTAAAGTTAAAAAAATGTTTTTTTTTATTATAACTTTCTTTCAATTCCAGATATTTTCACAAAATTGGGTACACTTTTCTGACCATTAAATTCAATTTTTTGCTGTAAGTGTTAAAAAAAATACTAGTGGCGTTCAAACAAGGTTTGTATTGAATTTGTTTGAAGTAAAAAATAGTACTGTACTGCTTTTTCTTCAAATCAATATTATTTTTAAAATACTCATTTACATTGAGGTTAATTTAGTGTCTTGATATTTTTCCGTACGACGAACAGTTCTCGTCTAAAAAATAAAAGCCACTCTAGAAAGCTATTACACAGCCAAAAACCTAATTTAAAAATAAAATGTCATATCAGATTTTCGCGATTTTTCCATGCATCAAGATGTTTTTAATTTGTTTAATGTTAGGACGAAAGTCAAATTTAAAAAAAGGTACTTTAAACTTTTGAAAGTCGAAAATTTCAACATTTTACCCTAACTACTAGTCGGCATAACTATATGTATAAAAAGTAACTTATTAAAATATTATTATACATACCACACCTTTCGTTGGCTTCATATAAAAGAAATTTTTTAAGTTGTATATTACCTGAAACAAATACATAAAATAAGTTTAATTCCAAAAATACCATACCTAAAATAAATTTGGATAATTGTTTTTGTAGTTCAAGAAACCTTCATATTTATAATATTGATTTTTTTAACAATACTAACAACTAACCAAACTTTTTATTTCATATAGTGTTTAGGCTACAAAACTTTACGTCGGTAAGGCTTTTGTCTTTTTCCACAAACCTTAATATCTTTAAGGCTTATGTTGATAATTCGCCTCCTACTTCATCTACAAAAAACCCTGGGTATGATAGGACTAGGTCAGACCTATAAGCTTCTCAAACAAACAATATAAAGATTTAAAAAATATATTTTATGATCATTTTTCGCTTTTTTATAATCAATGTCTTAAATAATTCATAAATTTAAAATGTAACAATACATCTACAGCTTTAAAAAGCTCTACCTTGCACATTGTGCCAGACATTTAGACAGTTTGAAAAGGGAAAAAGGTAAAGACACAATCGGCATTTCTCTGCTAAAAATTCACTTCTTTCAGATCTAACCCATGAGCCCTTAGGGGTTGGTAACGTAGAATTTAAAATGGAAAAGGGTCGAGTGGCACTTACTTTTAAGCTTTTAACCCATATCAAAGACTAAGCGGTGTTAAAAATGAAATTATTTAACACGTTTTCGTCCTACAAATGCGGTTTGAATGACGTAACTTGGGGAAATTATTTTAATTTTGGGTCCGACGTTCTTTGTCTGTAAAAAGATCTTTTAACGGCACCTGTCAGTGGGAAATATCTAAATCAACCTTTGGGGCGGTTAGACGGGCGGTCCAAAATATATTTTTAGACATTTTTTTTAAATATTTCAATACCTACGTATCAAATACAGGGTGGTCCATTTAACCTGAGACAGGCAAATAACCGGAAAACGGCGCATATTAGAAGAAAATTTTAAGGTCATGTCCATATCAACTTTCTTTTTAAATAGGAAACCCAAGTTTTTGCTTAGAATCTTAATCTACGTATAAAAATGAGCAAATTTCATAAAAAAAACAATATTACTTTAATTTTAAAAGGTATATAACAAAAAAATTTTGAGAACTCATTTTTTATTAATTTTATATTTAAAAATAACAAGAAAGATCACAATTTTATTTTTGTTAAAATAATTTTTTAAACTATTTCTATTGAAATCCTGTTTGAATTTGAATTTGCCCTTTCATTTCACATAAATTTTACTCAAGACATTTTCTTCAAAAATGTCTCTGAATTTTTTTTTTTAATTTTTATTTTACTTGTTTAAACGACTTGTTAATATAACTTTATTTTTAACCTGCATATTAAAAAATGTTTACTTATGGTACACACACACACAGTTTAACAAACATAAATTAATGATCATTTTTGGTATTTCTAAACATAAAATTTGTAAAAAAATATTAACATTTATTTTACATATTTTGTTAAATTAAAATTGGATAACAAAAAGTTTTTTTATGAAAGTTGCTTACTTTTGTACGTAGATTAGAATTCTAAATAAAAAAATGGGTTTCCATTTGAAAAAACAAAGTTGATATGGATATGACCTTGAAATTGTAGTCAATATGACAAACTAGTAATACCTTTAAATTTGCCCCTTTATTTTAACTTTTACTTAAAACACTTTCTTCTAAAATGCGCCGTTTTCCGGTTACATTCCATTCCGGACAGTCTTAGGTTAAATGGACCACCCTGTATATTCTTAAATAACGAAAAATATACACAAACTCGGCGCGCATTCATAGGTCGTTATATCTACCCTTGTATTTGGTCTGTGAAAGTGGCAATGGAAAATTGGCAAAAATTAAGAAAAAATGCCAGAAATTGTTTCTTTTTAGTTCCTAACTAATTACCATATAAATGATTTTGTTGCTTAAACCGATTGTGAGAAATCGGCAACAGATCAAGCTTTCCGTTACGTTAGCGTAAATACACGTTAAAAAGAAAAAATACACTAAATAGTCGATTTGTACTGGCTAAGCTACTTTCACACCCGATTATTTCAAATAGTCAGTGTCCAGGGTCACAGTTTAAAAAGTTAGCAACAAAATAGAAACCGCAGGTTTGGGAAAAATTGGAGATCAGTTACCTTACACGTCGGTCACGCCTGATATACACCCGGTTTTTCCGGATATAATTTAGGTTGAAAATTTGTTGCTGCTTACGAAATTATTCCTTTAAGTGTATATAGTCAGCATCAAACTTAAAACCGGAAGTCGGGAAACTGGTCACGCCAGCATCAAACCAGATTTTTTCACCCAAAATTCAATCTAAAAATTTGTTGCTGCTCACGAAATTGTTTGTCACAGTGTAAAGAGTCAGCAACAAATTGGAAACCGAAAGTGGGGAGATTGGAAATCGGTTAATTTACAAACTGGCCATGCCATCGCCAGCCCGATTTTCCCAGATATAATTTTAAGTTTGTTATCTTCTCCGACTTCCGGATTCTATTTTGTTGCTGACTCTATACACTACAAGTCGCGCTCAGACTTGCATTAATTCGCCAAACATTTGTTCAAACCCAAGCCCTTGAGACGATGTGAATTCCGTCCACGTCTACGTCCACGTCCGCGCTATGTGGCGGGGTATTCGGCGTGGAGCGGCATGGCGAATTGTTGCAAGTCTAGACCCGGCTTAAGATAAACTATTTTGTGAGCAGTAACAAATTTTTGACTTAATTATATCCGACAAAAAATCGAATGTAAAGCGATTGTGACCGATTTATAAGTTAACCAATCTAAAATATTTCCCGACTTTCGGTTTCTATTTTGTTGCTGACTCTTTACACTGTGACAAACAATTTCGTGAGAACTAACAAATTTTAGAATGACTTTTACCTGCAAAAACCGGGTGTAAAGCTGGCTTGACCAGTTTATCCACGACTTTCAGTTCCTATTTTGTTGACTCTATATACAGTTAATTAAAATATTTTGTGAGCAGCAACAAATTTTCAACTTAAATCGATCTGGAAAAATCGGGTGTAAATCTGGCGTGACCGGTTTTTAACTTAATAGATTTCTATAAACTTTGTGATCAATTTTTATATATAGCCTGTAGGGGAAACTGGCCTAAATGGCATACTCAGGCATAATAACGCACTTCATAATTTTTGAATTTCCTCCCTTAGCAGCGACCTCTTATATGTAAAATTACCGTACAGTTGCATGTCCCTAATTTTTTTGCACCACATTTCAAGTTCCAATTTTGATTTATCAACCGGAAAATAATTCTAATCAGTTTAAAGTTTGTGTATTTTTGCGACGTTACATAGTTTTCTTACAAATATTGTTAGTTTTCTTTATTATATACACAATAATTTGGCTATGTTTATTTATAAACATGATTACTATAAGTATATTTATACTTTCAAAATTTAAGTTTGTTTGCTAAATGGACGTTTTTGGGTAAAATGACATACATGCAATAAGTGTAAAATGGCATACTATTTTAACGTCTTCGTTAACGTCAAAAACTTTTTTTTCTTGATGGTTGGTACCTAAATATAAAACGAAATCTACATGGCAAGGTTGCTCAAAGTGGACCATGCTAAATGCGCTTAGTCTTTCCTAGAAGAAAGATATTTTCCTTAAACTTTGTTGTTGTATTAAGTAACAGTCAAGATTATTTACATACCTTACCATATCATAAATGTTAAATGTTTTTATTACAAATAGGTTTTAAATTTATTTAATGTATATGTTTTTACCTTATAAAATCCTTTAAATCATCTGTTGAAGGTATATATGCCATTTTAGCCTAGACTATTGTGTCATTTTATCTGACACCATGTCTAAAATTACATATTTTGAGTCGTTATATTTTTTCTATGCTAAATTAGGTGAACCTTGGCTTAAGTAATGACTAGGAATAAGTTATAAATGCACTTTACAATTTGTTATACTAAATCGCATTTTTTTTTAAATATAGGCAAAAATTTACAAAGTATGTCATTTTAGGCCATTCTCCCTAAATGGGTAATTTTTTTTTATACAGTTATAAAATAAGACCTAAGTGCTTACTGTTTACTACGCTTATATTTAATTAGTTTCTTATATTTTTTCAAAACAAACTTATAATATTGTCAGTTTATTTTTTGCTGAGTAAAAAAGGCAGTGAAAAATGATTGTTTCTAGCATCAGAACAAAACTAATCCTAAATCCCACATTTCAAATATTTCCGAAAAGGCTTTGGTATGTTTATTTTCATGATAAAAATGCCAGAGAATATACTTTGCTTTAATACATGTAAATAAAATTCATTGTCTATTTTCGTTTCGCAAAAGGATCTAAATAATTTTCCGGAATAGTCTTCCGCATCTCATTGCGAAAGAACTATTTATTTGATTTAAACAGCCATTTTGGATTTTAGAAGCATAAAAATAAAATATAAAACAACTCTTATAAATATATGTATTTTACATTCTACATGGTACGAACATACACAAGTGCTGTTTTATTCTGAAGATATATTGTTTGAATAAATAATAAAAATAGGTTAACTTTTTTACTTAACTAATAAGGGAATCTACATATTAAATAATAAATTTAAAATAACCTCATCCCTCACCTCATTCAATCATACACAAATTCCTTTCCTATTTAACTTCTTAACAATTAAAGGTGATACAAGAATTAATACTTCACAACATATTTCTGTATTAGAAGCTGTCAAATGGGAAAATTCTTAGTAGCAGAAGCCGTATTTGGAAAATTTAGTTTTTAGGTTAAAATTACTTTTTGTTTAGAGAGATCCCTAAACCCTTTTTCCAAGTCACTACTAACAAGCTATTTTTTCGTGAGTAGCTTCATTTTGACGAGAGGCCCAACTTTTTCGTTACAAAACTTTCGGCGGTGGTAGCTTACAGGGGTAGCAGGAATTAAATATGTTGATGTGACAGATTTCAATTACAAACAGAGATTAATTAACCAAATAAACCGGAAAAGTATTTTTCCTACAAAATGTAAGTTTTCATCAAAGAGTCCCCTACCACCAAAATGTATGGTTAACGACGTCGTGAAAAATAACTATAACCACCTGATTTTTTTCTGTTGATTAAATAATATTTAAATAATTTAACATTTACATTGTCTTACAAATTGAGAGGTACGTCATCCTAGTTTTTTAATATTTTTATCAAACAACATATTCAATCTCTGCTACTCCTGTATGCTACCACCAAAGAAAATTGTTGTGAGGAAAAAGTTGGTCGTGTCGTCAAAAAGAAGCTACTTACGAAAAATTAACTTGTTAGTAATGATTTGGAAAACTGGTCTAGAGATTTCTAACAATATATTATATATAGGTTGCCTCTAAAAGGTGGGAAAAGAATTCTATTACAAATTCTTGGGGCTAAAATAGGACGATCCAACCCAACTTACCTTAGTCCACGAGTGTATAATTTCGAAAGTATAAAGTCTCAAAAATTAAATTTGGTTTTGGTTTTTATTAAAAAAATTGTTAATATTTGGTGTATTATACAACATTTGGCTACTGGGAGTTTTGGGTGGTAAAATGTAAGAATATGCTATTAATTTTATTGTGAACTTTAACAAGCGCCAGCTGCAGTATCATGCAGGCATTTAAAACGAAATAACTAATATTATTAACTTTCAGATAAGAATCCTTATTCTTTAACATATTTTTTAAAATGTGCTATACGTGTTAAATTTTTATTCGGGCAGCCATTTCTGAGATATCTGGATTTCAAAAAAATAACTTCTTGCAGAGCTAGCTCTAAGGTCAGTCAGAAAAAGATGCTAATCTTTAGGAGTGTGAATTCTACGGTTGATATTTAAAAAAAAACGGTTTTAATAAACCTATGCACCAAGTGTCATAACTTTAAAAATAAAGATTGACAACAAAAATTAACAATAATTTACCTTACAAAGTAAGGTTAGTTCTCTCGCTTAACCGAAAAGAAATCATTTTTTCCACTTTCTCGTGATTTAAAAATAAAACGATGTTCAAGTGAAATGTAGTCAACAAATAAAGATGTATCCGACAAAATCTCTACAAATTCTGAGTATGAGCAGGCCTTTATTGATTACTCAGTCATGAAAACAAAATTAAAAAAAAGTCCCTGGACAAGAAATTAACTTCATGATATTAACACTTTTAAAACCTTTTTGGGGAGGTTCCTTTTAACGAGTTAACCATAAATATTTATACAGCCATATATGGAAGCGGCGCTTTAACCCCGCCTGTCCATGTCAAATGTTTCGAGTGTCGGACTGAGCAAACAAGTCACTTCTTTTGTCAGATAAGTTTACCAATGTTTTACATGCAATTTTTAAACTTTGTGCCAAAAATCATAAGGGTTACTGTTCGAGAGCCGCCCAATTCGATCCCCAAAACATGTCCATGGCTCTTATTATGGTTTCGCGACTATAACACTTACAATTTTTGGCACAATGTGTAAAAATTGCATGGCAAATATTGTGTTTGACTTGTCCGACAAAAAAGGGATGCGTTTGACAAGTCTGACACCTAAAATATTTGACATTAACAGCCTGGGTTAAAGCGCCACTTCCATATATGGCGGTATGAATATTCGTGAAAGACTCGTCAAAAGGAACTCCCCTAAAAAGGTTTTAAAAGTGTTATTTTATTGAAGTCAATTTTATTACTGGCTCAGGGACTTATAGTTTAGGGTGGACACTACAATAATCTTTGTCTTTTTAGGATTTAGTTGATTAAAACTATATATTTAAATACCTTTTAATTAATTTTTCGACGCTAAATATAAAAAATATTAATCTTCGTTAATTTTGACCCAGATTCCGGAAACAAAGTTTTAAAATTATTTTTATCTGGCGAGGGTTAATAAACGACTTTAATTAATACAAATAAATAAATTACATTTTTATTACAAAGAAAACGAGACGAGACAAGTCGAGACGAGAGAGAGTTGTCTTTCGATAAGAGAAGAAATACGAGAGAACCCGTTTTTCTCCAGCCCACAAGATGAGACGCAAGAATGGCTCAAGTGCTCTTGACTTTAATTTTGGAGCTAATTTAGGAACGTAGTCATTAAGTATCTCGTTAATTACTTGGTGTTCGGCAGGGAATCTCGCCACTTTTCATGTGAAACCTAATTAAGTGGGTACACTCGAAAAGTTGAAAATTTAAATAATTACAGGCCCATACGAACCATCGCATTGTTAAGAAATTAAGGAGTATTTTTAATAAACGAACGAAAGTGGTTTGTTTTCACGTTCAACCAGGCTTTTTATGATCGAAATTCTATGGCCCGTTAATAGTGGAGTCTTTATTCTCTTCAGGGCAAATCTAATTGGAATCATTACATAATATTGAAATGGGTTTAATTATTTTAATTAGGCTATGAAGAAGCCAATAACTGGTGTGATTTTGTGTTATTGAGAATATGGTAAGTAAATACATTCTCTTGAAATCTCATCTATAATATAGGGTTATTTTTAAATCGGTATTTTCTTTGTAACACTGTATAAAATGTAATTAAATAGGAAAAAATTTAAATACATTTTTGTCCGAAAACGCTTTCTTTCCGATATACTTGGTGTTAAAGTTTTAGGAAAAATGCCTTTTTATCATAACTTTCCTACCACTCTTAATATGTCCACAAAAATTGATACACTTTTTTGACCATTACATTACATTTTTGTTGTAAAAGTTAAAAAAATATACCAGTGGCGTTCAAACAGGATTAGTATATTTTTTTATTTTAAGAAAAAAATAGTACGTCAGTGGTCTTGCTTTGATTCAATATTATTTTTAAAATACCTATGTACTTTAGAGTTAATTTGGTATCCTATTTTTTTCTGTACTACGGCGGTTTTTGTTTAAAAAATAAAACTTATTTTGATGCATGGCAAAGTTGCTAAAATCTTATATATGCTCTTTTATTTCTAAGTTAATAATGTATAAATGTGTAATAGCATCCTAGGAGCAACAATTTTTTACCCTAGATTTTCGGCAAAATGTATTTCTTTCTTTAAATAAAATAAAATTCAAAATGTGTTTGAACGCCACTGTTTTTTAAGCTGTACAGCAAAAAATGAACTATAAATGTCAAAAGAAGTGTACAAAATTTTGTGAAAATATCTAAAGTGGTAGAGAGTTATGGTAAAAAGGCAATTTTTTCTTATAACTTTAACACCCTTTATTTCGTAAAGAAACCATTATTTTATTTAAAATTTTTTCTTATTTTCTTGCATTTTATACAGTGTTACAAGGAAAATACTAACTTGAAAATAACCCTGTATGTTACCTAGAGTTGGCCAAGACAAGATATCGTGTCTTGCCGATATAGGCATCATAAGAAAAAAATAAAATAAGCCCTCAGTTTATCAATTGTTTAAATTTCTTAACTACTTTACCAGTCCCAGCACACCTATTCACCCCTCAGTTCCTAAGTTTGTTCACCTATTAATTAATTAAAAACTAAACATTTTGGATCAGCGCCAATGTGTATACTTAAAACAGTGTCCAAAATCAGTGTGTATCCATAATTTTTAGAAAAATAATCGATTTAAAACAAAACATTAGAAAACCGTGTATAATACTGTAACCATTATTATTACTAAAGTTTAAACTTTTAATACCTTTTAAGAATCGCTCTGAGCAACCGTTAAAAATAGTTTTTGTGAGATTTTAAAACTTTTTAGTACAGAAATAGACTGTTGTATTAGTTTGATACATGGTTTCCCATTGTTTTGTTTTAAATCCAATGTTTCTATAAAAATTACGGATACGTATATTATAATGACTTTGAAGAATGTTTTGGGTTTAAACACTTTAGCGCTGATCCAAAATGTTTAGTTTTTATCTAATTATTAAGTGAACAATTTTAAAAGAACTTAGGGATGAATTGGCGTGCTGGGCGGGGTAAAGTAGTTAACACTTTTATGTTGCTGTAAAATTTAAACAAATTATGATCTGAGAGCTCACTTTATGTTTTTGTTATGAAGTCTATATCATAGCCCACTATGCGAAATTTAATTTCAAAATCATAAACATCAATTTAGGCTCTATAAATATAAAATGACTATTAAGTATTATTTATATATTTTTAAAAAGCTTTTATCTGGAATATTTATTAAAATATACAGGGTGTTTCATTAAAAAAACATATGATTGGTTCATATCTTAAAAAATATATAACTACGCTACTGGATTCAATGTAAAAATATCTATTGACATCAGTTTTTACTTTTGTTGTAAGTTACAAGACAACTAAAATACGAGAGGGGTCCAAAAATGAAAAAAAATGCCCTGTATGTCAGAAACTAAGAGGGCCATGAAAAACATTTTAGGGTAATCTCTTGTTTTATGAAAAAAGTAGCAACAGTTTGCGAAAACCGCAAGTCTCTATCTCAATAATAACCAAGATACACTGCAATTGCAACGAAATCCGGAGACCCTGTACATCAGGAGGGGCGCAAAAGTGAAGATTAAGGGTACTATTTTTGACCTGATGACTTTTGTTTGCTCTTCAATTTTTTCTATGATTAAAATATAAGGGCGCAGAACTTACGCTTTGTTTCGGTGGAAAATAGATCTGGATCCGGATCTAGTGCCAAGGGCATATTGACAACAATATGAGGTTCACCAGGGACTTACCATAGCTCTTTAATAACCGAAGCAAAATGATGTGTTTTCTCGTTCAGACCTTGCTTCTTCGAAATTGTTAACAAGAAAATTGGACGCTCCGCATGACGAGCACCTCAAATGATATACGAGGCTTGTTTAAATTCTCGTAGCCCTCAATTATCGAAAATTAGTAGGTGCCTCTGTAGCCACGTTAAAACGCGCCGCCATTTGCTTGAAGGAAGTGATGGTGCAGAAACACGGCTACACGATAATTTTGCTTTGATTTGACTTGTAAATTTTTGGTGTCTGTTGCGGTATTGCGGAAAAATATTCAATTATTGTTTCTTAATTTTTGATCGGGTATTAATGACGCGATCGGATTAAGTTTTATTGCTTTTTTACACGAGAAAAACACATGAAATTAATATCATTGATAACGTGTAACGGTCGGTATTATCATAGGGGTATAAACTAACGGTTATTTATTTCTGTCGATTATTTTTATTTTTGTCTCTGCAACTTAATAACAAAAAAATAATTTAAGGCATAAAAAAATTAATTTCTTCAAGCCATTAACTTTACGTTGGGTTATGCTGGGTTGGTTAGATGCCCATATTTTGGACTGCAGCTAATTGAGGTATTTTTATCATTATTTTAGATAAAGTAATTTAATTTATTAGTATAAAATGAATTTGACTTTAGCTGGTACCCTAGGCTAACAGATTTAATTAGTGGTGTTTAATTATGAGTAATAATAAAGGTAAGAAGCTAAATCATAATTTCATCTAGTTTTAAATATTTTTTGATGCTTGTTTTTCTGCAACTGAACTGTAAAAAAATTATTAAAATATTAATATAAATAAACAAAATTAAAAGGTTTAACTTCATCAGCAATCAAACAGGGGTTTCCCAAGAAGGTGTTTAAATTCTATACCCTTGTACCACCAGGTATCGCTAATTTTATTTTAAGAAGATGTAATATTCAGAAGGACCTCTTTTGTTTTCGCCCTGTATTGATACGAACCTAGGTTAAAGTTAACGACATGATTAAAGAGTACTTAATTTGTAGTCAATAGGTAAAGGTTTGTCAAAGGCGTTGTTCTAAACTTCTATCAACACTAGGCGTACTAAAACGGGGTCCTAAGTGTTTCAGCTAGTTTGTTCTTGCAGCTGTAAGTTATTCACAACATTTCCTTTAATAATCATTGAAAGGGTCTCACTTGGACACTTTGCATACCCCAGGATTTTATATCTTTTAATTATCAGCAATGCTCATTATATTTCCTATTATCAAAGACCCAAAAAAGTCTAAATTTTGATGGTTTTCTGCCATTTACTAAAGATTTGTGAGTGCTGAAGCAAAAATGGCGACGAGCATTTCTGGTACGATAAAACATCGGAAATCCTATATCATATACCTGGAACACCAATATTCAAAAGTTTTTTTGAACAAGGACAGAAATGTGACAATTTCTGATTACGGATTCGTGTATAGGGAGCAAAAATACAACAAAAACTATACCTCACAACTCTGGATCCTAACCTTTTTTATTTTGTAGAGTGGTGTATCAGAAATATAGCCTCCACCTCATACTTTCAACAATTCTTCTTTTCTTTTTCCATACAGGGTGCGTAATAATAACGTATTTTTCAAAACAACTCTATCAAACCCTTAAGCTGCACCCCACTTACTTAAAAATTTTAAATGGCAAAACCCTTTTTTGTGGTACCTCTCTGGAAAGCTTATGAAAAATGCTTTTCGTTAGTCACAAAGAAGTTGGGGTAAATTCAAAAACTACCCTTAAATTTGAGAAAAATCATATTTTATTATTTATAAAAAATACCAGAGAAAGACTAATGAAATTAATATAAAATTAACTAAAAAAATAATATTAATGAAAAAATCATACTCTCTAAAGAACTAACTTGCCCTGATAAAAAGTTCTGGTTAGTTCTATTTCTGAATTGTCTCAAGAAAAAAATTATAGCAACTGGTCTTGGTTGTTAGGCGCTTGTGCAACAGAATTAACCAGAAATAACCTAAACTTTTTTTGGGGACTGGTTAGCTCTACAGGATTTATTAGTTTAATTTGTTTTTATATTAGGTTAATTGAGTATCTGGTATTTTTATAAATTATAAAATTTCAAGAATTTAAGGGTAGTATTTGATTTTACCCCAACTTTTTATAACCTATAAAAAGAAGTTTTTATAAGCTTAAGAGGCCACATAAGGGGTGTTGCCATTTAAGATTTTTAAATGACTGGTGGTGCAGCTTAAAGGTGTTTTTTTATATACCGCCCAACTTTTATAAAAACCCATTTTTTATTTTTTGTTATTTTCCTTGGTTTAGAAAATATAGTCATTGTAAGTTTTAAAAACGAAAAAAAATTGAGAAAAATACCTAGTAAGTACATGACTATGTTCACTGGTTTTTTATAAAACTAAAAGGTATTTTCTATATTGTGGTAACTACGGTTGGTTACTAAAACAATAAAAATCATGTTCTGTTTAGGTGTTTTTCTTAATTTAAAGTGTCCAAAGTATAGTATAAAATATGAACAATTATTTTGTAACAATGGTAAAAGTTCTTCATTCACGAATTTTACTTAAAAAGACACGGAAAGATTTCAGAGCTATTAACACCTCGTAACTTGCATTAATAAGTGAAACTATGCCGTAAGATTCGAAACACTTCGAACGCCGCGCATAATCTCTTCCTTCCTCACCTATTAAACATTTAATAATCTCAGACAGTTAACAAGAAGACTGCAGTAATACAATACTGGCTCTACATCCATTTAAGCCTTCCTTTGTACGTTGTATATAACAATTAATGTCACACTTCTCTGTAGAAATACTATTATCGTGAAATATAGCAAAGCTCTATCGGATCCGTCGCCGACAATTAGGTTTAAAACGACGGCAGCGCCACCTTCGGAGTTATGTTAAGTAGCCCGTAAATTGTGGTGGTTATTGATAATCTGGAACCTGCGGTCATTATAATGGGTGTAAATTTCCTTACAATGGACTGTATATAGACAATGAGCATTACTGATAAGGAGATATAACACCTTAGGGTATATGGCTTGCAAAAACGATTATTTGTTGGAATTACAAATATTTATATAAATAAACAAAGAGAAGAAAATTGCCTGCATCCTGCATTAGGAATCAAATCCTGGTCTCCCAAGAAATGTTTCGCAGTTTTTTCGGATAACTCCAAAACAGCTACAAAATTTTTAAACTTTCAAAACAGAATGTTGTTAAGTATTAAAATCCGCTACTTTTAGATCCTAATGATGGCCCTCGAATTCGTATAGTTCTTTTCACGATCAAAGAAAATGACTTAGTGCGTTTTTACACACACCGACAAAATCGGTGCCGCTGACGGCACCGATACCGGGTTCAATATAAATAAATTAGTATTTTTACACATAGTCCAGACCGGCGTATTTGCCGCTGCCGTCGCTGGCTCCAATTTATGCAGCCGGCGTTGAACTCGACAATCGGAAGCCTAGCCGACCTTCGGCTTGTCGATTTTACTGTTTTGTTATGTACACTTTTACACAGGTTCCGACTTGCCGGTGCCAAGTAATGTTTTGAGGCGGGTTCTATGTTAATGTATTATTGTCTTTCCAGTAATAATTCTCGTTTAAGGGCTGTTTGTGTGTGTTTTTTTGAATCAATTGGTTATGTATAATGTTGTTATGTTAACTAAAGTTGTAGAAAGTAAGCCGTGTTTATGGGATATGACTGCAGACAGTTTTAAAGATAAGATTTTAAAAGAAAAAGCGTAAAGAAAAGTTTGTGAATTCCATGAAGAAACTTTCCTACAAAAGGACTGAAAGGAACAACAAAAAATAGGTATGTTAATATACCGTCGCCAGCACCGACGCCGATATTGCCGGTGTGTGTAAGAAGCAATGTTATACGGTACCAAATCCGTTGCCAGCACCGGCATTACCGGTGTGTGTAAAAACGCCCTGAGGCTTGAAATGCAATAAAACCTTAACATTTTTTGGATTTGGTTTGCAGTGTTCCAATATACCTGATAAAAATGTTGTACTCATGTGTAAAGTTGGTTGGCAATTAAATAAACTAACAATAATTTGCAGTTATACTATATTTTAAGAGTATATAGTACTTACACTTAGGAACAAAATAAAACACTTATCTTACTGTAAATTAATTTCACTATCATCAATATCTTCCAAATAAATAATAACCGTTTTTACAGGTTTTAGGCTTTTTACATCTATATACGTAGAGCGATAAGAATTTTTAATTTTTTAACATGTTCAGTACAGTTTCTTCAGTTTTTAACGATTACATTTTCGACTTTTGTCTTTATCAGTACAATTACACTACGATTCAAAGTTGGTGTATTATTGTGTAGTAGTATTTACAGTATTATTTACACTTTTCCACACTGTACATTCAGAAACACCGGTTAAAGTTGATGTTTCCTTTATTGAAAACTGTTTTTATGGCCTTGATTCACTAACTTTAAATAAACACTTTTAACAATTATGTTTTCTTTAACAGCCAAATATTTTCAGCTACTGTCTGAAACGGCCTTTGTACTGGACATTTTCAAACACTCGTTTACTGCAGAACCTAATAACTGACAGTTTTCGTCGAAATATTTTGTGTTTTGCACTTATAAGTTACCACCAGCTATAAAATGCCATTATTGCATGTATTGTTTAACCACCTGCAAAAATACATTGCAATAAAATGAAGTAATAAGGATGACCCAAATGCTATTTACAGTTTTTAGGTGATAATTTATGATTCGACAACAACAAAATAAATACTGCCCTGTCACGGCTAATACTTTTATGGCTTTATTGCATGTCATTATTCCATCTTAGGTAACTTTTTTAAAAGGTGAAAAAAATTATAACAAGCTGTATAGTTTCCACTTTTTTGGATTTACCTGTATTCAGTGGCGGCTCGTGTATTGGAAAACAGGGAAGACTAAAGTCATAAAGACTATATACACACACAGAAAAAGCCGGTAAGTTCTATGGGGTACCGCACTTATTTAAAGCAAAATACAAAATATTTGCATAAATACAAACAAAAATTGTGTATTGCCGCATTTATGGTTAAATTTAAAATTATACGTAGAAAACTGACCTTCAAAAAAAAAATAAGAAGGAAAAAGTGTTGTCTTTGATAGAATGAACTCTTGTTGTTTAACGGTCGCTTTTATTGTACCAACTAATATTAAATTCTCGATTTTGTTGCTTATTCATCTGACGCTTTAATTAAAATCAAATTTGGTTAAGGCCTTTCGAGAGTATTAAGAATGTAAAATTTATTATAAGATAAAGAATTAAAATTGTTTATCAGCAACCAATCGACTATATCGTCAAATTTTTTTAATTTCGTCCAACTTATTCATAATAAATTTAAAAGAAACCTACCGAAAACGCCTTAAAAGAAAACACTTTAAAAACACATTAAAAATATTACCAAAAAGCAATGCTATACTCCAGTTTCATACACAAATATAATTTTATTATGAGATAAAGAATTAAAATTGTTTATTAGCAACCAATCGACTATATCGTCAGATTTTTGAATTTCGTCCAACTTATTTATAATAAATTAAAAAGAAACTTACCGAAAACACCTTTAAAGAAAGCACTTTAAAAACACATTAAAAATATTACCAAAAACACTGCTATACTCCCGTTCCATACACAAATATTACCAAGAAATAGTTAAACGATTCACCGAAATATTTTTATCTGTCTCGGCACGTCACGCCATTTGGAATAACTAAATCAAAACAAAACCAAACACACAAATGACACCAGCACTAATGAAGACCAACTGAGGCTAGCCTCGTCCGGTGGTTTAATTTAAGCGACAAAAATTAAAAAGCGTGATCGGGCTCCGAAGTTGTGTTTTTAAAGCGGCCGGTAGTATTGGCCGGAGGCTTGCCTTTCTTGGTACATGATGGTTTCTTCGTTATTCAAATTTTCGCGGTTCGTGGGTGGTTTGATGCAGTGTGATACATAGTGATAGTGTTAATTCGGGCATATCATGTATTTATATTATAAATTAATAGTAAAGTAATGATACCCAAGCATCTAAAATAGTATTCATTAATATTTGTCAATATTTTTAAATTTATTGCGATTAATAACCCTAAATTTTATGGGGATGCTAATCCTTCCTTGCCTCCTCTGACGAGCCGCCACTGCCTGTATTCACCCAGTACAATATGACGCTATGACACTGCAGGAGTAGCAGCTATTCAGCCATAAGGCAAGGCAAGGCGGCACGTATAAACAAAGAAAGTAGCTTTACATTGTTCGCCTATTAATAAGAAGCACACCTGAGCGCTCGCAAGAACAATTAAGATGGTATTTTAAGTGCGCTAGTCACAAACTTCAATAGAACTTTTTGTGCGCTGCATAAATAACCAGAGCTTGAGGATTAGTGTGCTTAGAAAGACAGGTTTTTAGGAGTTTAATAATAATTAAGAATTCGTTGTGTGAAAACGTACATTTAATAATAAAATAATTAAAAATGAATAAATAAAATAGTTTATTGTATCTTTTTTATATTTGACTTCTAGTATTATTTTAAATTGTGCTTTGTAACTCCGGCAAAGCAAAAACGGTATGGTTTTTGCTGAAAAATATTTAAAAATATACACGTCACGTCGTGCCACTCTCAGATCTTTATGGACAATTTTTACCAATGCGTAAAAAAGGTAACGATCTAAAGCAACATCTTTTTCTGCTAGTATTCAATACACTGGATCTCAATTGAAAGCATCGACATAGCACTACGTGCATATAAGAAAAACAGTTAAGACATTTTTACTTTCAAACAGTTTAGGTATATTTGTTAACAAAATGTAAGAACTAATTTAAAAATAGAAATTTTTTGTTTTCTTGGACTATATTTTTAAATTACTCTTTTACTCAAAGTTCTTGAGTGTAAAAGTCTTAAATAAAACCATTGTACAATTTTAAAAAGTCACATTTATATGTTTTCTAAAAATTAACGTTTCGAATAGCCTTCATCGGAATTTTTGAGTTCTTAAAACAAAACAATTTCTTAAACCTTGTTAGCTGCCATATTTTAAAATTAAAACAAAAAATATCCAAAACTTTGACGAAACATATACACACTAACAGAATTAAAGTAGGTATTGACAGTCAAGGCCCTAAAGGAATGCGAAGACATTTTTTTATGTGAAATAAAACGTTTAATATAAGATATCTTTAAAACGGTTGCTCATAGCGATATTTATCAAGTATAACTTATTTGTGCAAAAAATTACGCAGAACAAAAATTATCAACTAGAATCATATTATACCGGGGCAAAAAAGTAAAAAAAACTTTGAACCAAAGTAAAGAATTGCAGGTAACTTCATCTACATTAAAGAGCAAAAATAAAAGTATCTTTTTATTTCTTACTTAAATAAAGTAAGTAGAGTTATAACTAACCAAGCAAATTAAAAAAATCAATTATAAATTGAAAAAAATATCTAAATTAAAATAAAAAAATTGACACTCTATATCTCGCAAACGATATACTTATCTACTAAGGTAAACTGCATTAGATCGTTATATTTAAGCCCAAGGAGACTTGAGAGCATTTTGTACAGACCTTTTAGAGACACCCTGTATAACAAAAATCCTGTATATCGTTTTAAAAACTTTATTAAAAACATCCACCCTATAATACTACTGCAAGGTAAATAAAGCTAAATAAAGTAAATGGGCGACATATTTTAAGATTACCTTATGAGTTACTGAACAGGTAGCAGCATAATTCAAATACAGGATTACTGCAATACGGTATTTACGTTTTCCGGTAAACTTATAGTTTTCACAAAGTTACCACTATTTTAGCAAACTGCTTGCTTAAGTTGCTAATCTTAACTGATTAGTTTCCTTTTTGTATCGGGTGTCAGGTTATAAATTGTTACCATCCTTAATTGTCTTATTTTTTCTAAGGAAGTAATCACATTTTTAGTATCCCGTAAAGTGCCCAAACCACGATGATAGGTATATTTTTGTTTAATGGAACTTTTTGATGACTTTTAATGATCTTTTAAAAAATATTACTTAGATAGAGATATTGAACCATAATAGTTTTAAAAATTTACCCATATAAATACAAAGAAAAAATATTTAATTTTTAATATATTTACAGCAGTAAGTTCATAAATTTAAAAAAAATACTTACACTGTATTTTAATTGGTAATCTTCAGTCAAAGAGTCTATTATTAATCTTTGCTTCAGTCGTCTTTACGTGAATACTAAATACTGAACACCATAGTAAGTTTATTACTTACGGTCACCACTACATAATATTAGAGAGATATTGGTGGTGCTCTAACGGTATTAACGTAAGCGCTATTTTGACAGTTAAGTTATGCGCGATTTAATTTTTACCGTCGCTGGCGGCAATTGGGTTACCGCATGGAGTAGTTTGAGGACTAATAACGCTGCGTGCTATTTAAAAAAGCAAATAGAATTGCCATGCGCACAATATTTTGTTTATTATTTAAGGTTATATTATTTATTTCAACAATTTCTACAAATCTTTTTGTTATAGAGCCACAGCGGAAAGTTAAACTACTAATTTTTAATAAAGCCTCACTTTTTTAATATTTGGATAAACAACGCATGCCTTAGTCCAAATTCACTGAAAGATCTGGAAAAGTGGAAAAATGTATGTACAAAGTATTGTGTTTGAAATAACGGTAAAAACCTTAGTATTCGCACATTAAAGGATTATTTGTTTTTAATTTTAGAATTCTGGCTAAAAAGGATAAAGGCAAGCAAAAAAGTATGTTTTGACATTTTAATACTTCGCAGATGAGTGTAATTAACCGTTCGTAATACGGCGTCTTCCATATCTCTAAGAGCAAACACAAAATACCGTGTGCGGTATTTAAATAGCGCCTTACGTAAATAACGTAGGCGGTAACCAAAGTACCCATATCTCTCTATTAATTTTACCGATAAAACTATTTAGTTTCAACTGAAATTTCGTACTGCCACTTTAGTTCTACTTGCAATGGCAAAAGAGTCTATTCGCAAAAATATAGTTTTGAGAAAATTGACATTTAGTGGTTTATCCATTTTGATAATAGACTGTATTATCAACGTTTTAGCTTTAAAACCCTCCCCTAAAAACATTGTTTAAATATCAAAATGTAAAACGATTTTTGCACATTAAATCAATATACAAATATGAAAATAAGCAATTTGCGATTAGACTCTTTTGCCTTTGCACGGTGAGTTTAAACCATACATTTTGACTTCTAAGTTTTTCACTGGTAAATTTTAAATAAAAAACACCTAAATAAAAGTAAATCATAAAAAAAGAAAAAAATCGTTAGGAAATTTTAATGTTTAAATGGTTATCGATTGTGAAATCAGGTTTGGCGAAAACTGCAACCAAATATGCGCGGCTCGAATACTTGCCATATTTCGAAGCAAAATTGGCATTGCAGGTATTAATTAGGGTTTAAAGGTGTTTTACTGGAGCTTTTATAATAATAAATGTTCTGAAGCTACAATGAAAAATACTAATATATTTAGTTTAACCGAAGTGGGTACACATTTGTTGTTTTTATGCAGGGTGTCCCACCGGGAACTGCCACGATCGATTTTTAGAAAAGTACGCTTTGGAAAATTTTGAAAATTTGGTAACATTATAAAGTTCGTGGGGGACATACAACTAAAATATTTTGACAACTCTACCACTACGGGTTATACCGGAAGGTAATGTCAACTTCGTTATTTTAAATGAAACACCCTTTATATTATTTTTGATTTTGCGTAAAATTTTAAACAAAACTTATGTATAATGTTTAATACCTAAGTCCAACCGTTTTTGACTTATTTTAAATTTTATATCAAAATTGACGTTTGCAAGGCATTACATAACCATTAATTTCTTTTAAAGAAAATAGGAGTTGAATTGGGTTCCTTGTAAAAAAGAACTTCTTTAGTAGACTGTATTGATATTTTCGCAATTAATAAATACAGGGTGGTCAAAAATTAAGATCTTAGAATTAAAAGTAAATGAGGACCTCATTTTTATTAAATACACGTGGATGCTTTCACTCCAAAAAATAAAAGACTTGTTAACAACACAAAAGGACCTAAATCACTTATTGTGCATCGTATTTTATTTACTGTAAAATAAAAAAGAAAAGATTCGTGTATGCCAAAGCTTTTAGACACTGCGCCTATCAAAACAGGGTAACTAGTGTTGTTACTCGGCATTTCTGCAACTGTTATACCACTAATAGGCATAAATTTTGATTGAAATCCACTATTGGAAAAGTTTGTCTGTCCAACAGCAGTGGCATTTTCAAATTAACCTCCTGCTAAAAGATTCATTTTAAACGAAATATCAAAAAAGATAATATTCTCTTGTTAAGGGTGAAGTACATTACAGAACGGATTTGGGTAATTATAATCTGTTTAGATATTACTCCTCCAAATCTAGTTAAAGTTGAAGCAAAAGTATCGCCTTTAAAATTACGAGACGTATCTGGCCTTACTGACAAAACATTTTTGAGAAAGGACTGGCAGAATTTGGTATCGCTGTCGTCCACTACAAAAGCGTAATAATTTTAGGTCGTGCAGATGTAAACGCTGGTCGAACGAGAGACACAGAAGACATCTGAAGAAGCCCCAAAATGTCCACTCTCGCCCCTTTATCCCCAAGGTATGTTAAATATGCCGTCTACTTTATACCCACGTAATAAGTTCCTAGACATCAAGCTTATGAATTATCAAAAGAAAACAAACCCTGCATTTTGTAGTAAAAAATTTTGATTAAAAACCTAATTAAATTGAGCACCTAGTTTAACCAAAAGAATTCGCCGTAAGTATCATTTATCGCCCATAACCAGAACAACATGAGACAAAAGAAAACGGTTTAAAAAGAATTCGAAACTTACAAGTTTCAGTAAATTGATAAACCCAGTTACGTGCAAACTGCAAAAATGTTAGAATAAATTGGGACAATAGGAATTTCCTTGGCAAAAAACATCTAACCCGTAAAAACACCTGTGGCTTGTGGCGTTGATCACGGATCTGAAAATTTCTTTAGCCGGATGTATCTGTTTCCCGAGATATCTATCATAAAGTTGGCATTTGAACTAACCTCATTTTCACTTTATTCCCTCTTAAGTACAATTCTTGATTTTAAGTTAAAGTGGTACACAACATTTGATTTTCACTCTAAAACCTCATTCTTCTACGTATTTTACACTTTTTTGAATTAAATTGCATAGCTTCGCTTTCAATCGTTTTTAATCGTAGCAGAATATGGTGGAGGCGGTGGGAAGCAGTGTGAATGCACGGTTGCAACGTTTTTAAAGGGACCCTTCCCAATTTATTTGATAAAAAGGTGTAAAAACATAGAAACACGGGGTTTTTAAAAGGTGAAAATCAAATATTGTGGCCCACTTTAGCTTTAAATCAAGAATTGTGTGCAAAAAGAGGGGTGAATAATGGTGAAAATAAGGTTAGTTTAAATGCCAACTTTGATGATGATTATCTCTGAAACCAAACATTTCCGACTAAAATTTCGTTCAGATTCGTGATCAGCGCCCCAAAAAACCCAACATACCAAATTTGGTTAAAATCGGAGTTGCGGACACTTTCTGTACAATTACCGTAGTTTTTTTGTACATTTGTCTCATAGGGAATAATCTTTTGTACTCTTTTCTCGTGTGAACCAAGATCGTTTGACTAGGTAAGGTTGCCTCGTAAGCCTTGCAACATGGCGGACCATACGTCACATATGTATTTTGCTCATTATTTAATGAAGTTTTTAACAGTGTAGTTTGTGTTTTTTGTCAATATTAAAGAAATACTTTTAAATACTGTTAATTCCAGTTGTTACCGTAACTTCTTTATTTCCTATTAATAAATTATTTAACAATGATTATTCTTTGTTTGCTATGTTGGCGCCAAGGAACCAGCAGTGCGGTACATATGTGACGTAATGAGGCAACCTTACCTAGTCAAACGATCTTGTGTAAACCACCTGTCGTCTGTCAACTCTTAATTTTGATGACAGAAAACCGAAATGTAACAAAAACTTTATTTAAAAACGCAGTAAAATTTGTTTTAATAGTGTTTTGCAATAAAAATACCGTTTTGTGTATTTTAATTCAATTCTTTGTGCGCATACGTGTCGCGTCGCAGTGTTTAAAAAGTTTGTAAAGTAATTAACCACCTAAAAGTGTACTTGATTTGTGGAAAAAGTAATCTTTACATTCATTATACGCTCAAACAACCTAGTAGCGTAATAAAGGATAATTTGTGTAATCATGTAAGTTTTTCGTTTGATCGAATTGAAACAGCAAAACCCATAGATAAACTGGTAAAGAACAAAATAAATTTGGCAACTTTTCTCAAGCTTGTTGACTTAACCACGTGTTATAACTGCTTTCAGCTGTTTTTGACAGCGACAGAAGGTAAACATATGTATTTAAAGGGATTTAAAGAGCTGGTCAGTAGCGGGTTTGCTTTTTAATCGTAAAATTTTGGGGTTCATTATCACTGTTATTTATGGTGGTCCGCCATTTTTAATAATTTTTATTCAATTTATTTTTACACAAGGATTTTGGGGTTTAAATATATTAAAGTATTTCCATAACACCCTGTATATATATATATACTATATATATAAGAGTAAGTTTTCTTGATTCAGGTCAGTTAAATAAATATTAAAATGGTTAAAATGTCATATTTTATTTTGTTAAAAGTCAAATTTTGCCTAAAAAAAGAAATAAAAAACATGACAATTTATCCATTTTAATATTTATTTAACTGACCTAAATCCAAGAAAGATTCTCTTATAAATTTATATTTTTGGTCAAAGAATCATATAACAAAGTATATATATATATATATATATATATATATATATATATATATATATATATAAAACAAGATATATTTTAAATAAGAAAATATCGGTGTTGAAGAAAAAAAAAAAATCGCTGCAGGATATACAAGGTGGTTTAAAATTGCGAAATATAACTTTGAGAAAAAAAAGAATACATATTTTTGATACCTACTATTCTAATAGTAATTAATAATAATTAAAAATAAAAAAATCGTAATTAAAAGTTAAAAATAATTTATTTCCATTGATTATGGTTTCTGAATAACTTAAGGTTAACGTAAAAGAACAAATAAAAAAATATTTTTTACAATTACGTAGAAAGAAAAGAGATTTTTTAAAATAAAAGCGTAAAAAAGAACCGCCTTATGATATACAGGGAGATCCAAAATTACGAAAATGGTATTTTGCCAATATAAAAAAATTTATTATGAATATTTTTGTATGTACTTACTTATTTAAATACTATTACGTAATAGAAATTTTAATTTTTGTTAAGTAAATCGTTACCCTTTGGATAATATTTACATGCAACTTAACCTAATAATGTTTGCATATGTGAAGCTTATTTTAGTTAACACTTAATTTTCCCTGAGTAATCATAAATGATAAAAAAATGTATAAAACTTACTTTTTAATGTTTTTGTATTAAGTTGTTTCCAAATATATTTTTCATTTTTTTTATTTTTTTGCGATTTTGAACCACCCTGTATATCATATCATTTTCTTTAAAATCTGTTATTACTTTCACATAGTGATATGCAAGATAATCCGAATAAGAAGATCTTCCCCATCTGTTGTCGTTTAAATGCTTTTTATATATTTGAAACAAAAAACCGCTATTGTTAAAAAGTTATGGTAAATTAAAAATAACAACTTTTACCTTTTAAGTATAGGTCCGAGTTGAGAGTATAATCTCAACTTTCAATTTTATTATCTTACAAAACAACCTTTAATTTTTTAACAAGTTCTTGATAAGCAGCTTCCCAGTTTATTTCGGTCATGGTAATCCTTGTTTTTGATTTGCCATAGACATGGATAAGATTTATACATTTCAATAAATTCTTCAATGATTTTTTTGGTTCAGACCAGACATTCTTTAACTTGCGCTGACTGTGTGCTGTGAAAAATGACAACCACCCCACACAGAGACTAAACAACAACTAAAAGGTTGTCGTTTATGGCAATAACATGAAATTTCGTTGAAATCAACTAATAAAAATCATAAAAGTTATCAAGTCCACGTAGAGTCCAAAATGTGATTCACCCCTCCTGTCGGCGCCTTTGCGCTGCTAGTAGGACAAAGCGGCGCAGTATAATAAAGGGGCTACACTGGTTTTGATAACGGCCCATTGTAAAAAGTCCAGGTACTAATATAATAATAAATATATAAAACGTTTACCTGTCACGTAGTCCACTTCTATGGGTAATTTTGCCGCCGGTGGTAAACGGGGCGCAAGACCTTCGCAAAAGTTTTATTGAACAGGTAAATGGGGCGCAGGGATCTTGGGGTCGGTAAAATCGTATAGGTAAACGGGGCGCAAATGTTTTCTTTAAAGTAAAGGTATCGAAATAAAAATGTTGGTCTATTTTTAAAAAAATTATTAATTACGAAACATTTATTGCATCAAAAATATTTACATTCTTTTGTTTACTGTCTTTTGAAAATGTAAAATTTTTGTAGGCTATTAAATCTTTTCCACTCACACTTTCAATTACTGATACCGACATTTTCTCACTATTAAAATCTTGAGTGGAAATCTTTTCGCACATCAATTCACTATTACAATGAGAACTGAACTGACTAAGTGGTATACAAATTATTAGTGTCAATTATAGGAATTCTTACCTGCCCTGACCCACACCCCCTTCGGGAAGGGCTGGCGCCCCATTTACCTATGATATAAACGTAACCTTACAGGCGTGCAGGTAAAAGAGATTTTTTCGCGCCCCGTTTACCTCCGTCCATTTTTGCCAATGCGTGGTAAGAAGACAGTCTAAAGAATTAAGGTGACACATTGTGCATATTAATTATGTTTACGTTTTGTTTTTATAAACCATTTTTTTAGGAAAACATTTAGGTTTAAAATAGTGGTCCCCTCCCGCTTAACATATCAGAAATAAAGGTGTTTCGATATTGATTAAAGAGTTACTGAATTAAGTTGTCCGTTACTTTCTGATAGTACATTTCAAATTAAAAAGAAACAAATAGCTATATTTTCCAGCACTGTATTTATTGACATTTTGACTTCAGTCCTGAAGCTTTGCTAAATTTTCGGTTTGAAAATGTAGCAAGCAGTCGAAATATCAATAAATGCATTAATGAGAAAACAAAGTTATTTGTCTCATTTTAATTTGACTAAAGAAATTATGGTAACCATAGTCATACACACAAGCTTTTTTTTAATGGGACACCTTGTATATTATTTATTTAATTTTAGTATTTTTATACATTTAAATTATATTTATAATCATTAAGTTATTAAATGGAGTTTACCTATAGTTTATTCTTTTAAAAATTTAAAAAAACAACCCAAAAAATGTTTTGCATTGTTTAAAAATTCTGTTGCCATAATCAATTACTATGTATTTTTTCAATTACAAATAAACCAGTTCACCCTCGAGTTTACAAAGGATGCCGGCTTCGGTCGCCTTTTAAAATAAACAGGTTAAAAAAACTTTACGACTTCTACGGTCGACCTGCGTGTCTGTGGCCGGTACAAATAGGATATTTTTGATTTTTCTCAGGTCGCCTGAACGGGTTAAAAAACTGCACAGTTTTGCCCACACACGCTCAGGTCTACCTGAATAAAAACTGTGCAGGTCTACCGTGGGTATACCCACGGTAGACCGTGGTTACACCTTAGTTACTAATCGTGTCCTGATTTGCTTAACTTTGCTGATTTTAGAAAGATTTAACTAACTAGAACTAATCAGACCTCACCATTCTCAATCTTCGGTAGAAAATTCTAGTAATGTCGAGTAACAAAAGACCAAACACTGAAGGTAGAGTATTGGTGGGCTGGTTAGTTAAATCTTTTTTATTATTTATATGAACCTTAGGCTTATACACACTTTATGAATCCACTTAAGAATTGTGTCAATTTTTTCTTTCGTTTATTCACAAGATAGAATCAGGACACTGTGCAAGTATAATGCAGCACTGACGGTCAGATCGTGCAGGACTTAATACCTCCAATAAAAAAACACGAAAAATTGTCAAAATTATTTTTGAGGAAGTACGTTTGGCGTACGTGGCGTGAAGCCTCGGAGCCAAAGCGAAATTCGTGTCGCTAGACGCCAGTTGCATTGGCACTACCCAGTAACACTAACGCATTGTCTAAAAGGTGCTTTGAAATGCGTTAAATGCATGTTTCAGTGCTTGGGAAACGTTGACAGAAGAGGTAAAGTACAATCCATGGCAGCCTGGTATTTATGCATAAGCCTTCGTTGACAATATTGAAATTCGCAAATAATTGGATGTGTCAAATGTAGTAAAATTCCACATTCAGCTCCTTGCCAACACTGCTTTTTAGTAAAGTCGAGTAGGCATACCCAAGCAACTAGTAAATATAGGATTTTAAAAATTTGGCTCGCCCAATTCTTTTGCAATAAAAATGAATAGAAAATTTAATTTATAAAAACAATTACCGGTAAAACAAGACTAATAAATCTCTGCAAAAGTGCCAATATTACTATTTATTTTAAACATGACCAAGACCTCCAAGATACCACATTTTACAAATGCAGCTTTTTGCCCTTCCAAAAAATTTAGGAGTTGCAGTTCTTTTTAAAAAACATGCATAAGGTAAACAAAATATACCGTATTTTCAACAATTCTTTAATATAAATTTTTGATGAAAGAATTTCTTAAATTAAAAAAATTTTTTCATGAAAATCATTGGTAAAAATAACAAAATACAAAACTGCACTAGGTTACCAATTTAAAAACATATATTTAATCTTTTATCCTACAGCACTCCACATCTTGTGATAAGCCAAACTTCAAAATATTGATGTTAAGAATTTCTCTGCCCCTATTTTATTGTTGACGTCCTAAAACATGACCTTACTAATACACTCAGAATCTTGAAACAATTGTTTTTGCTCCTTATTATCTACATGTAGCTTATATCGATAATCTAGTGCTCTATATTATCCGCAAACAACAATGCAAAGTGGATTTCCCTTACAATGGTCCGTATTTTGTGCTGTGGTCAAACAAAGGCAGAGTGGGCAGTCGAGCTTGTATAGATTGTATAACTACGATGAGTTCGGAGTACAATGTGATGAAGTTTCATTATCCTTCTGTAAGTTGTTATAACAAGACTTGAGCTTAGAACAATTTAGGGTCAATAAGTATATTCATGTTCGGGCATATAGACCACGGGAAAACTTACGGTTGTTTTCGTGGCCAGCCAATTAACAGACTATTAGCTTTTTATTAGTTTAATATTTAAGGTTATGGAGTATTTATCTTCTTATTATAAAGATAAAAAACAACCTTTTTTTTCTCTTGCAGGCCCCAACAGTAAAAACTTGTGGGAGCGCCACACGAATACATAAATATTCGCTCCCCTAAGTTCTTACGTTGTTCGTTCTTTTATACCTCTCAAATTTCTAGGGAGACGGTGTTTCCTTTTTTCTCCTAAAAAAAACTTTAAGTTTTTAAGTCCTGTGTTAACAAACCCTCTTAACTCGCTTTTCATACACGGTTACACGGTACTTTAATATTTGGGTTCGAAATTATTATAAAGTGAATTTTAAAAGACAAAAAGCATTTTAGTTATACGATTTATTAAAGGAGACCTATATTTTAATTTTTAACGTT
>JACEGR010008072.1:0-41266 GCA_014170235.1 Listronotus bonariensis
ATTTACAGAGGTCTCAATGGCTACTTGATAAATATCAAACGAAAGTTGCGTTTCATTGAGAGACTAGTCACCTGAAAGTGGAAGACAGGAAGGCACACGGAATATAGAGAGTTTGATTTTTGTAAATGTATTTATTATCAGGCGTAATTAACCGCTCGTGGTCGTAGCAGCAAACATCTGAAACATCGTATGCAGTATAGTCAGCGCATGTGTAAATACCTATCTTATAACCACCATATCCTTTAATAATAAAAACATGTAGTGGCAAGTCACGATGTTACACCACGATTTGAAAAATAATATTATTTCAGACGAACGCCGAATTCTTTCTGCCTGGCAGCATACTATATTAGTTGTATGGTAACCAACTATTTGAACTATTCTGACGCAATGCCAGAACAAATAATGCCGAGGAATGCCGCTTAACAAAGCTTATTAGAGTATTATATTTTTGCGGTTATTAAGCCAACACAAAACAAAATTTTACCATTTTCGATAGCCTCAAATAACAACAATCACGCTTCACACGCTAAAATGTCCATAGGCAGTCATCACGGATTTACTGTCTTCTGTAATGATGCAGTAGTAGTAGGCGACAAGGAAAATTTCAGAGCCGACGTAATTTCGTGAAAATTGGGTTCCTCTTTGCCATATAAATATTCAATAAAACAGAACCGTTAGGCTGGATGAACAGTTTAAAAGTGAAATGCTCTGACAAGAAAAAGTTTCAACAATTAGTCATGTCGCCCGTCATTCTTTCTTATGAGAGCAGAAAGGCACCATGGGATAACACAGGAAACTTCAATTAACTGGAAAAATGGTAAATTATTGCTGAATGTGCTTTATATCCATTATATTATTATAAATAATATTCCTTAATATTATTTTTTATTGTGTCAAGGTTTGGTTAATTTGGTGTTTGGTCAGTAATCCGATGATTATTATTCATATGTATAAGCGGTTGAGGCGATATTTTTTTGGTCGGGAAGAATTTCACCAAAAAATATTTAAAATGCTTAAAACAGCCATATTGATATCTCTCAAGGTTGAAACACACATCCAAAAAGAGTAGAAGCGTATACATCTTCTCAACCTTTTGATTTTTTAACATAAATAAATAAAAGGTCAATGAAGCATAGATTCTGTAGAATCCATATTATCAGAATGCTTTTGTCTTTGTGATATACCTCAATGAAACCTGAGTAAAGCAGTATTCGTCCCTTACACCAGAAGTAAAGGTACCTGAAGTGTCAAACCGGATAAAGAAATCTTGACAGGTAGTAGACTGGTACAACAATAGCTCTTATTATTTATCTCTTTACTTTTTTAGCTGGTATCCAGATAGATTAAATGTTGTATATTTATGTTTGTTTACATTTTCAAGTTTTCTATTACCTCACAGTAATTTCAGTGAATACGTAGCTGAGCATCTGCACTGAATGAGCCGACAGCGATGAGCCTCGACAGTACCAAAGCTGCTTTTGGCCAGTTGCGATTTCATCCTCGAGCACGTCGTAGATATGCCTTGTATAATAACTGATTGCAGGCGCCTTTTATGTTTTTGATTATTTTCAAAGAATGCTTAAAATGTTCTGTATTATAGCAAGACTCAGGTAATAATAAAATGGTCAGCTGATCTGTAGTTGTATTTTTCCCTGTAATTCCAATGAAATTATTTCTTTATTTTCAAATTTTCTAACTGTCATGCAGTTTAATTTTTTAAAGATCAATAAACCCATTATTTGAAATAACCATAGCTTATGAAACATTTTCTTAAAGAGGATATTAGATTGGACTTTAAGATAAATTTCTGCTGGCAAAATAAACAAACACTTCAGCTTACCATTACATCACGCTCGTAAATCTGTTTATCGTCTTTATATTCCAATATAGCTATATTTTGAAAGACACAGAACAAACTTATTATGAAACTATTCTGTATTCGATCTGAGCTGTGTATCGCCATTTGAATTTCACACAATAGATCAGCACGTAAATAGCCATAGCCATGTACGTAATCATCAATTGCTTCAATACACCAGGTCATTCGCTGACCAAAACACCAATATTATTGCTCTATATACGATATTTTTATCAAATGGAAATTTAGTTAATTTGGACTTTTCAAATATACAGTTTAGGGTTTATTTTTTTATAGTCAACGCCCATAAGATTCGATACAGAGTTCTTAAAATAATTTAAATGCGTTTATTTACTTAAACTGAATTTTTTGATGGATGGTGGAAACAGTAATTTTCACTTGGCTCCGTGGGTTTAAATAGTGCGTCAGACAGATACTTACCAGCGTTCTTTCGATCCCGCCACTCAAGTTTCCAGCAGCCTTTGCTACTGTAAAGTCGACACGAGATAAGGTTACCGTGAAACATTTCCCCGTCATTGTTTCGATTTTTTTGTAAGATCATTACAGAATTGAAACAAAGAACAGCATATTTATATAAGTACACCCAAACACGTGGCCTAAACAGGTGCTCATCGCTTATTTCCACAGGAGCCCTTACCTCCGGCTTCATGGTTCTGCAAGTCAAACCATTTTGGGCAGATAATAGTTGCCTGCTAATGAATGGCACACACAGATACTCTCTTTATGCCGTCTTAACATACCACAAAAGTTTAGAATGGCAGAGAAAGCAAATAATTTCCTGATATTATTCCTCCCTTTAAATCCATAACGAAATTGCCTTTTAAAACACTACAGACGAATATTAATTTTTGTGTGTAGATAGGAGGTGATACACTATTTAAAATTCTCTATTGTTCACTTTTTGTTACTACCTGTATGGGCGTAACTTTTCATGCTCTCAGCATATTATTTCAGTTAGTCGGTCTGGACAAGCCTTTGGGGTACCATAGCCACACTCAGGCTTCTGCCTCAATAACACAAGCAGGACAACTGCCAAGAGAAATACGATAAAACCCTGGGATAACGAGCTATTAAAATGTTTAAAGCATATCAGAAATTATCGAAATTCATGAATAAAAATACTATCCATTTAACACCCGTATCTTCTCCTTATCATGGTGAACTTTTGGATATAGATATGTTTCTCTTTAAAGTTTTAATGGTATTTTCGCATAAGAAATTAGAGCCTCGTACCATTAATTAGCGGATCATTCTCATCAAAAAGTATCATAACAATGAATGATCAACACCATTTGACTAAACACCATCAGTCTCTAAAATAGTAATACGCGTGAATTGGTCCAAAACATTATCAACCGAAATTCTCTGCCAAACACGGCAATTTCCACAGTTTTTGCCAAACGCTGACAAGGCATTTCACCCCCAACGTCAGCCGATAGGTGCTGTCATCTCGATCGTGCCACGCTCTTCATGTTCGCAATCTCTGTCTGCTATACCTAAATTTTCTTATAAGAAACTCCGGATTTTTACAACATTTGCTTCGTCAACATGCGCTTGTGGTTACCTCGCTTGTAGATCGCTTCGAAAAGAAGTTAATCCCTCTACAATGTTTCACTCATTCATCCATTGCTTTCTTAACATTGCAATCCATCGATCATAATAAACGCCATTTTTCTTTCACAAAATTTAAATAGTACTCTCTTCACCCACACCTAGTAATCTTCGAATACCGTTATTTATCTGCCTGGTACTTGCCGTACCGCGATTTTCGACCAGCCTGAAAACGGAAGTGCGCCGATCATCCGCACGGCCGGAGCCTGTGCCCAAATACGGGTCGAAATGCATTTCAATCGCAAAATTGCCGCGGTTCCGGATGATGGCTTGCAGATTTTGATGTGAGAAATGATTTAACAATGTGATGTCGCTTATAAGTCGACCCTGTCGCCGGTGAGTTGTTTCGCGAGCATACAATACGTCGTAATACGCTTTGTATAAATGCGTCATCTTCCCCAAGAGCTGCCGTTACTACGGGACCGGCTCACGACGGGAATACTGCCTCCATTCGAAGAACATGCCGTGCAGCACGCCAAAAATGAAAAACATCAGGTTATAGAACACACAAGCGCCAGAAAAAGATGCCCCTTCACTAGCGAGCTTCCTTCTGCTTCCTTCGGGGCACAGAATTTTCACATCTTCCATGCACGAATCCAGTCGTGACGAACGAACGGAAACCGCACCACCTCATGTTTTATTTTTTTAACTCAGGCGTCATGTTACTAGTTGACTGAAAATCGCTTCAGCTTATACTATGGCAGCTTCAAACCCGGGCAAGTGTCGTCAGCGGCACTCCAGGAGAAAGTTGTAGACCGTGTAAAATCAAAGCCGGACGATCAATCCAGTGCAGTGCCCACTTGCGGATTATTTTCCAGTATTGTTTCTCTTGAAGCAGCCGAAGATAATCGCTTGGCTTAAGGAAAATTTCACAACTTCAATAATACTGTAACCGTTGTGTAAACGGTCAATACACAAATTCTTCCCGGCACTTCACGTCGAAAATAATGTCTATCTGCTGTCATGTCTCACTTGCAGATGAAAATGAGGAATTCCAGATATTATTTCCAATTTAAATGATGTTTTGTATAAAATTAATATCTGAAAGTTTCGTCATAAAACATGATAGCACCGTTTAGCAAGACCATGGCATTATGAAAAGTGGAGGAACATAAATCATAATACTCACATTTGTAGTTGGTGATCAAAACTGCTATCATTGTTTAAATGAAGTTTCTTCGTTGCGAGAATCGCCCGCGTTTGCATTGACACCTCTTCGTATGCATGTAGGTAGCTTGCTGGAAACCTGATGAAAACTTTGATAAGCCTTATTGCCGATCGTCAGGCAAATATGATGCGAAATTACTTCAAGTTTTATGTTTTCAAATATCTCTCTTAAAATTCAGAAAGTTACTTGTGCCGGACTGGTTAAAAATAACAGAAAAACCGTCAGGCCTTCTGACGAAGAATGATTGCTCTTGGAAAAAATATATGAAGCTCACCATTTTAAACAAGTAGAATTTCGCTTTATTCATTTGAATCACCTCGTATAACAAATGAAAGTTACTTCCTTAGTAATAGTTAAAACATGATTGTACTTTGTAAGAATAAATTAAAGACGACAGCACTATAAACAATTACATAGTATGTTGGCAATATTTGCGTTAAGAATCAATGTCAAGGAAAAAAATGAAAATATATAATATAGCTGTTCTGAGTCAATGTAAATCCTTTAAAAGCATCTATTGGCATGACAAGGCTCTGTGTAAGATTTTACGTAGTACGAAGCAACCAGCAGCTGCCAAAAAAGCCGAAATATTGAAACAGCTAAGTAGTATGAATTGTTTTATACTGTTGCCACTATGGAAGTCATTAAGTTAGAAATGAGGTCCTCTGATCTCACTCATAGCAATATAATGCTTATTTATATATTTTTCGATCGGTTATAACTCCTCAGTAAATAAGTCTTAATGGTTTATATCGCAGCTACCGATTAGTACCTCTATCCTTTATTATGTCCATAATAAGTGAAATTTGAGCTGACATCTATTTTTTGGTCGTAGATGCTCAACGAGGTAGCGAGGTATTAGCGAGTTAACTTCTGAGACAGCACAGATGCTCACAATAAAAATGAGATTTCCGATTGTAATTCCGCTTGGCTACTCTATACAGAAACACAAATCTCATTACGTAAACATAACGTGCCCAAGCTTCAATAATTACTGTTTAGCAGCAGCTTGCTTTTGTTTCAAATAATGCCTTCTCTGTAATACAAATTGTACCAATCTTCCGTTTGACGGCCTCTTTCTTTATTGAGTATGAACAAACTGAGTTTCTACCGGCGCTGCATTAAACGTGCCTGGGCCGCAATTATGAGCATCTTAGTAGTCTTACTGTCTGTATTCAAAAAAATAAAACAGTCCGTGGGAAGTTGTCGTGGCCTGGTCCACCTCAACCCGCCCCAGTACTAAATTAGAAAACCGGCACATTCAAAATGCTCCATACAATGCAATAAATTCTCTACTTTAGATTGTCACTCGCTTAACTGAATACAGCATTGGGCCTTTTCGGCTGCAATTACATTTTTTACTGATGTCAATGCGCACGGATGATTTTGATCAAAGCCGCGCAACAACATTCGCGGCGTATAATGAGCTTCGCGCAAATTTTCTTATGGTACATTTGACTTTCGCGTGCAGTCGGTGTTTTAACTTGCCTCTATGCTCAACTAGTCTCCTCGCCCTCAGCGGGGCTCGTGTCATCTTAAAATGCTGAACTGGGTCTCGTAACAGGCTCCAATAGTTTTTCATATGGCCGTTGATTTCCTGCAAGCTACATGTTTTCCTTTCGGCCTATTCATCCAGTTTGCAGAAACCACGTTCTTTGTAATACTCGTTTTTACTGCTTTCAGAGAATAAACAATCGTTGGTGTGTAATTTTCGACGTCATTTTCAACTCTTCGTACGTACTGGAGCTTTCGGCATGTCGAACAGTGATAGCCTACGTTGCCACGCGGTTACTTTGTGCATTTTTAATAAATGTCATACTTAAATTCAAATAAAGAAGCGTGTTGGCCATGCTTCCTTAAAATTGGCCTTCACATTCAGCTTCTCATTAAAATTTGGCAACAGTGCTTATAGGGCATGGTAAAACTGTCTTCAAACAGAGCCAGCGGTTTTAGTGCACACCAGGAACCTTGCTGAAAGTGCGTATCACCTCTCATCCTCATCTATCTCAACAACCAGAGACAGAGCCAGCCCCAAAACCCTGTCAGCTGACTGCCCACAATGCAATAGTAGGCAAGCAGTTGCAAAGAAAATTTAGGTGAGAAACAGTGATATACATAGTTGAAGTTGTGGGTCAGGTTTATTTTCCATTTTATCCTCAGGTTTCCCTTGATTTGGTGGAGTCCTTTCTTTTGTGTGTAAAAAAGCCTATCACATATAAGACGGGGACACACACTTCACGCCACTGGGGTCTATGAGGGCGACTTTTTTTTACACACAGAGAGGACCACCAAGTAAGGGAAACCACAAAGGATAAAAATGGAAAAACTAAACCTACAGCCTAATAACTATGTATATCACTGTTTTGTGCTACACGTTTTCTTTTTATTTTTTTATTGAAATGCCCCTTTTATTTTTATTGCATTAATTTGGGCGAATTAAATTTGGTAAGTTTTTAAATTTACAACTTTCTGTCTCTATTAGTTGTTGAGATAGATGAGAGATGAGAGAAGATGATACACTACACTTTTAGCAAAAAGTACGTTAGGACCTGAATGTCTTTAAAACCGCTTAAGCTCTGTTTACAAAATTTGGTAGTTTTTAGCCATGCCTATAAGCACTGTTGCCAAATTTTAATGAAATTTGCAGTGTTGTCACATCTCGGTAACTGGTAAAGATTGAATTTTACAAATTTGGCATATTATTTAAGTTAACACACTCTTTTTATTACAATTTAAATATGACATTTTATTAAAAATACAAAAAGTATTACGTGTAGCGTAAAATTGGAAAAACTGACAACAATGACGATATCACTGTTCATTTCTACATGCCCAGAAAGCTTCCAATACCGAAATTTGTAAACGCAGCTTAAGAGGAGTTAGAAATATTTGAGCGCATCCGAAATTTTACCTAAAATGTGGTGTTGTCATATCTAAGCAACTAGTAAAAACGAAATTTTAAAAATTTGTGGACTGCGCAATTTATTGCAATAAAAATAAATAGGTCATTGCATTAAAAAAAAAAAGGGAAAACATGTAGCACAAAAACTGGGAAATCTGGCAACCGTGCCGAAAAAACTATTAGATTTTTCATGCCTGATACCTACAAGGTACCAAATTTGATAAATGTAGCTGTAGCGGTTTTAAAGATATTTAAAAGTTGCAGTACTTTTTACGAACCCGGTATATTTTATTAGGGTAGGGCGGGGCTAGTTGAGCATAGAGGTAAGTTGGGCAATCAAAATATCTCAAAACTTACCGACTGCACGCGAAAGGATCAAATAGTATAAAGAAGGGGTTGCGCGAAGGGAACTCATTATGCGACCACTAGTGTTGACGCGGCGATCGAGAAAAGTATCCGTGCGCATTGATTATTTTGTGATTAAAAATAAAATAATTGCAAGCCGGAAAATTTTATCTGTGATAGTTAAATGTATTCCGTTCTCAATCAGGTAAGTGTTAATCTAAAGTAAATTTATTGCAGTTTAATTATGTATAAAGATTTTGGATATAATTCTAACCGGTTTTCTAATAAATTTAGGTACTTTTTCTTTAAAATTTCAGGTTGGGGTTAGTTGAGCTACAGTTGCCCAACTAACCCCACGGTTTTAAGTATGAAATGTTTTTTTTTAATTTTTGGAATACGGACTTATAACAGTAAGACTACTAGAGTCTCCTCAGGATTTAAAAGAGGCTGCAACCCGAACTTTGTACAAGCAACAAAGAAAACGACCTGACCTATCTAACTTATAATTTTTTTCTAGAAATAGTTTGACCATACTCAATAAAAGGAGCCAAATCAAACAGAAGATAGTGAAAAGCTGCAATTTTAACAGATACAGAAGGCATTACAACAGAAGCAAAACAAAACTGCTTAAAAAGTTTAAAAAACGAAGATGAATTGATAGGCATTAAATCCAATAGTTCAAGCTAGGCACGTTGCTGTTTTATTAATGAGATTTGTTGTTTTGTCACTATAAGATTATAAATATAAAAAGCAAATTGTCAAAATGTATTTTTATTGTAAACGTATCTAACATTCAAGCCATGATTTGACTATATTTTCTAAGTGCCCCACTAGCCCCATACCCTTGCTCAACTTACCTCACCTATGGGGTACGTTGGGCAAACTTGACTATCTACATTAAAATAGATGTAGCTCCTAAATTTCACTTATTAGAAAGAAATTACCATGGACACTATTAATAAGTGGATAAATTGCTAATCCATCAGTATGCATTATAAGCCATTAAGACTTATTTTTGAGGAGTTATAACCGATCAAGTGAAAAATTGCTCAACTAGCCCCGCCCTACTCCTACCCTGTATAAATAAGCATTATATTATATAAAAAGTAGATCAAATTCCATTGGACCTTACATTTTCTAACTTAATGGCTTCCATAATTAATTTAAATTAATTTTACCTTAAGCAATTATAAAATATCTAATTCTTAGGTCAAGGTATGAATATACTACTTATGTTTCAATATTTCGGCTGTATTTTTTTTAATAGCTCTTGTTAGATTGCTTCATTGCTACATGAAAATCTTACACAAAATTTAATCATTCTTTTAATAGATGCTTTAAAATAAAGGATTTTACGATTATTATATCGATTTTGAACGCTTGTATTTAGTATTGCAGAAATATTTTCAACTTTTACTTTTCCTTATTTTCAGTTGATTCTTAACACAAATGTCTCTTTTATGGGTTCTTTAATAACCATTGTTTTATAGTGCATCATCTTTTTAATTTATTGCCTTAAAGTCACAATCATGTTTGCTATTACTGTTATCACCTAAAAGTAACAGCTTTCATTTCTTACTGTTATACAGGGTGATTCAAAATCGATCACGAAACTTAAGGGGGTGATTCTACTTGACAAAATAAGGGTAGAGCTTCATATAATTTTTTTTCAAAATGTCATTCGTTTTCGAGTTACAAGCCGTCAAAGTTCAATTTTTATTTTGGTTTTTTTCGCCATATTGCATTTATTTTTTTAACCAGTCCAGTTGATATTTGGCACACAAATCAAGCTTTGCAGATTTTAAAATTCTTAAGATGAACGCACTTTTTTCAAATACCGCCAGAAGGCACTTTACCTAAAACTTAAAATGTATTTACATCATATTTTTTTATTTTGACAGATTAGGCACCAATAGACATCAAAGTTTTCATCAATTTCAACCAAATTACCTACATACATACATACAGGGTGTCCAGTAACTCAACCCACAAAACTTTACTGGAGCGATTCTACAACAGAAAATAAGAAAAAACTTCATTTAAACATATCCTAAATGTCTTAGTTTTTGAATTACGGTGTGCATCACCCTGTATATGGAAATAATATGATTTATGTTTATCCTCCACTTTTTCCCTTAATGCCATAAGGTAAGGGTCTTGCCCTAAAAAATTGGTGCTATATTATCATGTTTTAAAATTATTTTTGCTTCACGTTTGTTAAAGGTCAGGTCAATCCTGGTTTAAATAATTCCGAAAACTTTTCAAAAATATTACTTTTATGTCTCTTTCACAAAAAAACACTTCTGACAAATTTAAATTAAATAAATATAAAAATCACTACCCAAGATTGGAGGTCCTCCATTTTCTGTCACAACAAAAATTTAAATTTTTACTCAAAGTCGCTCTATATAGGTCGCGTACATTTGGCCATATTGCTTTGACGTGTTATGACGTCACATTTCCCATTTTTCGGCCATGTTGTTCAGTGCCGGAGATATACAGTTTATTGTATTAGTAGAACAACCGTTTACACAACAGTTTTTAATTATTATTAAGTTGTAAATTTTTTTCCTTAAATAAGAAACATTTGGAATTACATCTTTCAACAAATATCACTTCCAAAACAATGCAAATGAAATCCGCAAATTCTAGACACCACTGGATTGATCATCAGCTTTGATTTTTACACAGTCTTGCCAACTTTTCTCCCTGGAGTGCCCTTTCTTGCTTCCCCGACCTCGAACCGCCTAAAAGTTTAGGATGTGTCGCAACCTTATAAATATAAACTAAACTTGATTTTTACGAATTCAACAAGTTTAACATAACCTTACAAAGTTTTTTAAATAAAAACATAAGTGGAGTACAGTTTCCGTTCGTTCTCGGTAGTGATTGGACGTTGGAAGAGAGCTCACACCTGGCTCTCACGTGATTCGTGGCATGGAGGATGTAGAAGACGTTCTGGTGCCCTGAGGAAGATAGAAACTCACTTGCTAAATTGAAAGGCATCTTTTTTCTGGAGCTGAGGCACTGTGAGTGAAGATTCCTGTAACCTGATGTTTTTCGTTTTGGCGTGCTGCACGAGGTGTTCTTCAATGGCGGAGAATGGAGGCGGGCGCTGCGGAGTGACGTCAGTACTGAGAAAGAAACCGATTATGCGCGATACCAGCAGCAGCTCTTGGGAAGATGGCCGCAATTTATGCATTTCATAGCTTTCTTATTGACATGTGCTTAGGAACTTCTGGGAGCTACAAAGCTCGATTATCCAGAGGTTCCAACGACAAAGTCCTGGAAAACTTATAAGCGACATCGCTTATAATGATCGGAAGGAGAGAGCTGGCAATTGACTTGCATCAACGCCAAAACAAAGCAGTATCCAGTATAAGTGAAGTATGTGGTATAACTGATGATGAAAATGCTGGTATTTCAAGCAATTTTCGCGATTAGTTCAAATGCCAATTTCGATTATGGATCGCTTGAAACGTTTCGTTTCCGACTAAAAATTCTTTTAGATTCATGATCAGCGCCCTAAAAACCTCCGTTTTCCAAATTTGGTCAAAATCGGAGTTGCGGCATAATTACCAAATTTTGTTGCAACAAAATCTCAAACAGATCGCTCTTAGTTAATTCGAAAATTTCGTGTAGGACAGAAATTATAACCTTAAATTTTGTAAGAAAATGAAAGCGTTTTGTGTATCTGGAATCAGTCGTTGCCTTTGAAATATTTAAAAGCATGGATGAGATCGGAGTAGGAGCGATTTAATTAGAGTTGTAACGTCATAGGTCCTTTTCGAGCGATCTGAGAGCACGTAAACCGAAATCACTATTAGTTTATAAAAAAATACATGTTGACAAGCTTTTAAATGTTAATAAAAATCAGAGTTTCTTTATAAGAAGGGGTTTAGACATAAGCAAGACCGGAGATAGCTTTTGTCAGGGACGTGAGGGCGTGAGAATTACGATTTCAGTTGGCAGTTCTGTTCAAAGTTGGTAGCACTATCAGCTGATGACAGAGTCGTGCCTTGTCGAAGCTTTGTTTGGTAAAAACTGTGGAAATTTGCCATTTTCATTTTGGTTGTAAATTTTGCAAGGAGTTTCAGTTGGTAATGTTTTTGGTTAGTTTAGAGACTTCACATATTATTGGTTCGGACTCGTTTTATTTTAGAGATTTTGATAGTGTTTAGTCAAATAGTGTTCAGTCATTCGTGTTGTTATATACATATGATACTGATGAGTGTCCGCTAATTAATGGTACACAAAAACCACAGATTTCTTATGCGAAAATACCCATTTAAGATTTAAAGAAACATATCTATATCCAAAAGTTCATGATAAGGAAGATACGAGGTGTTAAATGGATATAAATATTTTTTTATTCATGAATTTCTGATAATTTCTGATATGCTTTAAACATTTTAATAAAACTCGTTATCCAGGAGTTTTTAGCTATCAGCTATTTATATCTTAGCAGTTGTAATTATAGCTAATACAATGTTATTGAAGGTAAATACCGTCGGGTGCACTGAACAACTAAAACATGAATACCTTTAAAACGGTTGTCAAGACCGATTCTTACTAAGTAAGTATACCTTTTTTGTACAGGAAGCATAGAGAAGTTTACTACTTTACATACATACAGAGTAGTAACAAAAATTGGGTAATTTTAGAGAATTTTAAATAGTGTACCCATCGCCCTCTAGTCTACACACAAAAATTAATATTCGATCTGAAAAGCTAATGTTTAAAAACCCTGAGATTTCGTTTTATTAAGATATTTAAAAAGGAGGAACAATTATCGAAATAAATTTACTTTTTCTTTTTACTCTGACACTCTGTATCTTCCTTATTATAAACTTTTGAATATTAGGTATGTTTGGTAAAACCTTAATATTTTGGCATAAGGAATCTGTGGTATTTCTTTGTACCATTCATTAGCGGACAACTTGTATACAAAGTTTTTAAAATGGTTTTTGACTTACGGAACCATGGAAAATGTTTTGCTCTGCCAGGTACCTCATCGTCCTGTCGTCGCTTTGATAATTTTTAATTTTTAATATTTAAACCACATGTTTTTGTTTTAGGTTATGCCTATTAAAATAATCCAATAAATTTTGTTTACAACATACAGTTCTTTTTTGTTTTCTTCTTAATTCTACGCCAATGATCTGCCTAAAATCAAACATGGCCGGAAATGGCCCGACTTGACGTCACAGCCGCGCTAGCCAATATGTCGTGACCTTATCTCATTAATCGACTTTGAATGAAAATAATAGCAAAACCTTTAAACTTGGGAAATGAAACCAGGGTCGAGAGACCTTCAAAATAAATATCACATATCCTGACCCCACTTTCTATTTAAAATTTTGAGGGTAAGTCTACACCCTGCTAGAGGGTTGCACTGTTTCCCGCGTAAATGAAAAATTGGTGTGTCCGAGCGTTTTTCAGTAAATGACATGAGTGCCCCAAATTAGCTCTGTTTTGCTTTTAATTGGCCACTTAAAACAGCCAAAATTCACAGAACCTTCTGCTAAACATAGAATCAATTAATCTTATGGGCGTTATTTTCAAAAATAAACCTAAATAAATAACATGGCTATATTGAAAAAGTCAAATTAACTAAATTTCCATTTAAAAACGATAAAATATCGTACATATAAATTTATGTAATTACTTGGTAATTTTTTTAGTCAGAAAAATAATTCCAAGATGACCATGTAAATTAGACTTTGACAACACTATTGAGAGCAATTACATTGAGTACATTTTTATGTATAACAATTTTATTACTGATGTCTATTGAAATAATAAGTAAATATAGGCGATACTTCAAAAACACAGCTCAGATCAAGTATTTTTCAGAATAGTTTTCGCCTTCTTTATTGTTTGTTTGTTTGTTTGTTCTATTAAGAGTCTTTCTCAAAGAGTAAGTAATGCACAAAAAATAATATTAGGTTAATAAAATTTGATAAAATAGATTCTGAGCGTGGTCATGGTAATGAGCCAAAAATACAGGGTGTTTAATCTATTTTGCGAAAGACTTTAGAACAATTTTTTACAATCTTAAAATCCAATCTATCCTCTTTAAGAAAATGTAACATAAGCTATGGTTATTTCAAAAATAATGGGTTTATTGATCTTTAAAAAATTGGCTGCATGACAGTTAGAAGTATAATTTGAAAATAAAAATAGGCTTCATTTAAGGTTACAGGAAAAAATACAGCAACAAAGCTCTAGATAATTTTGACCATTTTAACATTTTTATAAGTAGTCTTGCTTTATAGTAAGAACATTTTAAAAGCGCAAATTCGGTACCCTTTGAAAATAATACAAAAAACATAAAAAGGCCGCCTGCAATCGGACTATTTTATACAAAGGCGCCGCTATCCTTTACAGCGACACGCCGATACACTATGGGATAGAAATCCATTATTTTGGCCAAAAAGCAACTTTGAAATTTTAATGGCTCATGCTGTGTATTTCAAAGTAGATACTTCAAACTACATGTACGCAAAATTATAAAAGGATAGGACGACTTTTATTGGGGTAATAAGAAACTTGAAAATGTATTTTAAGTAAACATAAATATACAACATTTAATCTATCTAGTTTATTACCAGCCTTGTTTACTAAAAAAGTAAAAGAGTTTAAATAATAAGAGCTATTGTTGTGTTTCCGATGCAGTCTCGCGAAGTCTCGCTACTTATGTCAAAGATTTTTTTACCTTTTTCTTTATCAGTTTTTGTACTTACAATTGCCTTTCTACTTTTTGCTACTTCTGAGTGTAAGGACAGATACAAGATTTTTTTATAATTTACAAGGTTTTCCATTTTAAAATTTAATATGTTTTGTCCTACACTGTATATCCTAAAAGATAAAAGCATTCTGATGAAATATATGGATTCTACAGAATCTACCCAACAAAACAGTATTTTTATTTATTTTATACGTTAAAAAATCAAAAAAGGTTGAGAAGATGTAGTATACATTACGCTTCTAAGAATAATTTAAAATTATTTTTCAGATTTGGATGGTCATATTTCCGAAACTAATTGAGATAGACACATCAAATGTAGTATTTTTTTAAAGCATTTTAAAATATTTTTTTGGTGGTGATATAATATTCAGGGTATTCCATTAAAAATATCATACCTATTGTCGTACCCTGTATATCATATGAGATAATAATCATCGGATTACTGATTAGAATACTACCAAATTAACCAAACAAGCTGACATTTTAGTTTATTTTGTACAATAAAAAATAATAATGTTAAGGGGGTGTAAATTTATAATAACATATAATAAGTTTTAGGTTTCCAAAAAGCATTTGTAATAATTTATATTATTTTTCCAGTAAAAAGCACCTTATTTTAAGTTAGATTGGTAAGTTTCAGAATTTTAACCAAAAAATTAATTTGTATCCCATAGTGCGATGACCAGCTGCATCAACCGGCATATCATAAAAGAAATATAGCAAAGGCGGCCGCGAAGACAAGCATGCCGATTTATTTGCTTTAAACTTTTTTGACATTTTTTTTCTTATCAAAGAGCACCGAATTTCCTTTTTTAAACTGTTCCTTCTATACTGGTTCTATTATTTTGTGAATAACATATAGCTTAAAGGCCTAATTTTTTTCTAAGTATAGCCTTGTCTTTAGCAAATTTTTATTGTCATATACTACTGCTGCATGCCATGCAATTTTTAAGAGATAAATAAATCCATTATTTTTTGAAGTAACCATAGCCTATGTTACATTTTTTAAAGGACGAAGAATGAATTTTAACATTGAAGACAAATATACATGGTGTGTTATTTAAAATAACAAAGTTGCTCTGTATCGAAAATGGGTCATTTTGTTTTTGTGTTAACTTAATAACACAACCAAATCGCAAAAATATGAAATATGATACATAAACTCTAAAAAATGTATGGCTTTTTGTTAAAACAGCATTTTATCAACATTATTTGTTCACAAGTTATTTGCGATCAAAATGGATCAAAATATAGTTGGACACCCTTTTATACAGGTTAAGCTAAATATAGTATATATATAGGCAATGTAAGGAAAGAGACAATCTAAATCCCGAGTGTTTAAACCAATGATCTGGAAAATAATATTATTTTTCAAATCATTGGTGTAAACATGCGTGACTTATACTACATGTTTTGTTATTAAAGAGATATGGGTAATTTGGTTACCGCCTACGTTCGTTATTTACGTAATGCGCTATTTAAATACCGCATACGGTATTAAGTGTTTGTTTTTAGAGATATGGAAGACGCTGTATTACGAACGGTTAATTACACCTGTCTGCGAATTTACAAAATCAAAAATAAATGATCCTGTAATGTGTAAATACTAAAGTTTTTCCCGTTATTTCAAACAGATTTTACTGTAAATTTTCCCACTTTTCCAGATGAATTTTGACTAAGACATTCTCTCAGAAAGCCAGGCCATTGTCGGCCGAGAATCTTAACCTTTTCGTTTCTTTTCCACCTGCGATATTTATATCAAAATAAAAAAGCAAGGCCTTATCAAAGATTAGGACTTTACTCTGTGGCTCTATTACAAAAATATTTTTAGAAATCGCCGAAATAAATAAATAACCTTAAAAAATAAACAAAGAAAAATATTGTGCGCATGACAATTCTATTCGCTATTTTAAATAGCACACGGCATTATCAGCCCGCAAATTACTCCATGCGGTAACGTTATAACCACCGGCGACGGTAAAATCGAATCGCGCATGACTTAACTGTCATAATAGCGCTTACGTTAATACCGCATGACGTTACAGCACCACCCATATCTCTCTATTCTATTAGTCGCCGATGTAACAAAACTGCTTGCTCAAGCAGTATAATTTATATTTTCGTTAAATTAAGGTGTTTTATTATTATAAACACGTGGAGACTGCTTATTAGATCGAAAGAATTAATATTATGTAGATATAACCGAATAATTTACCAATAAAAAAAAACTTTTCAAGTTAGTTCCAAAAAACGCTAATTAATTCAATTTTTTTACAGATAGACGATTAATCAGCAAAGGTCATAGGTCAGCAATAGCCAAACAACACCTAAGAAAAAATGAAAAACAAGTTTGTGTAGAACTAAACCCGCTTTTTAAAATTATTTACAATATATATTAACATCACAAAACATCTATTTTGGTTAATACAGTCACTTGCTTCCATGAATAAATGTTTTAGTGTGGCCTTCTAAAAATTCCGAATATTTCCGCTGAAGTTATTTCCAAATAAATCTTTCATATTTTCTGATACATCAAAAAAAAATGACTTACGTAGAAGAACCTCCGTTCAAACCCCCATCTCCCACTCCACCCACAAATCAAAACCTAAATTCTACACTTTCCTACCGCAAAAAAGAACCAAAATTATTGAAATCTACCGCAGATATTATTCTCTTTCTTTTGGTGTCTGCCTTCTATATCCTTAAGGCTATATACAAGTTTTTCCTCCCCAAAAATACAGGGAAATGAAGGATCTTAGGGGGAGATAGCCTTGGTGACAGGAGGGGTTCTGGACTTGGAAGACTGTTGGCGTTACGTCTAGGAAAGTTAGGAGTTAAGGTGGTGCTATGGGATGTCAATGTAGAAGGTAAGATTTTTAAAAAAAATAATAACAAATAAATTATCATTAGATTTAAGGGAATTTGTATTGTATTAAAATGACTCTTTTTAAACAAAAACTGTTCGTCGTACGGAAAAATATCAATGAGCCAAATTAACCCCACAATAAATAAGTATTTAAAATAATATTATTAATTTGAAAAAAGCAGTGGCGTACTATTTGTTTTGACGCCTTATTTTTGGACTCAAAAATCAATGAAAAAAACTTTAATTTTTGTTCGAAAAGTTTTAAAGCCAGTTTTTAATTTAAAAACATTTTTATTAGTTTCTAGATGTTTTAATAGTTGTATATAGCAATAAAGGATTTTTTTGAAAATTCCACACCACTGTTTTTTGACCAAACAAATGTGTAGTTTTATTCGCATTACCATGACAACACAAGTATTTATCGAAAATTTTTTCTCCTACCTGGAGTACCCTGGAGCGAATTATAGTGGAAATTTTTTGACATAATCATTGAATTTGTTTTAACGTCATGTCTGTCATTCACATAAATAATTAAGGAAAATGTTATTTTGTACCAGTTGTAGTATTTCAGACGTAACATAATATGAAATAATGTAAGGTTTTAAGTTCCTAAATGATAATTTTATACAATTACAGTTAGTAAAATAATATCTTAGGACTGAAGTACTTAGTAGACATAACCGAAGAGCGAACGACAGCAAGGTATGGGCCAAAAAAATAAAAATTAACCTTTTTGCCAACTGTGTAATATAAGTGATAACTAATATAAAAGAATAAACAATGATAAGCTCTAAAATTACATACCGGGTGTTGCTCCGTCGAGCGGGACATAGGGAATCCCATGTAACTTTTGAAGTAGTCAAATATTGGATATAATATAAGAGCACAGTAAGTTCCACCCAAAATGAAAATTTAAGCGTTTTTCAACCAACCAGTAAAGAGTAAACTGCTTAATACTTCTGCAACGTAGTATCTCATTATGCACCCTGTACTCTAGAAATCAACAATAAAAACACCATATCGATTTATCAGTGACAATTTAGATCATTAATTTATAATGTCATTGCCAAAATTGAACAGTTTTATACGGGAATTTCAAAAAGAATCCTCGCATTTCATTTTAGTTTACAGCTAATTCCAACACATGCCCTCACAGTTACGCAAGGCAACAAAACATTTTTTTTACATTTAGAAATCAATTTATGACGAAAATATAAGGATTTAATCAAATGCTCAAATATTCCTCCATTAACTGCCAGACAATAACCCAAACGATTATAAAATTCATTTCTTACGTTGGCTAGTTGGTACATCCATATTCTGGCACATTCAGCGGAAATAGCATTCGTTGGCTGGACTAAATGTTCATATTTTTTATTGGTAGCTTAGTTTTTAAATGTCCCCATAGAAAAAATCATTTGGCGAAAGATTACGTCGATTTTCTTCACATTTACAATTATTGATTACTGTGCCTGTAGTTTCAAATTTTTTATCGTCCGTTCTATTGTCGATTTACTTGGTATTGGCCTATTGGGAAAATAGGCTGCAAACATGTCCGTTACTCTTCGATAACTATTTCCCTGGTAAAACCATTTTATAATAGTGATTTTTTCCTCATTTAAGTAGTTCATTATTTAAGAATGAAGAATGAGTGACATTGATCTGACAACTTGCGAGTAAGAGGTTAAATAATTTTTCTAGTATTTTATTATAAACTTCTAATAATAGGCGGGTAAGAAGATAGGAGATTCGTAACTTATTTTAGCATTTATCTCTTAGCTGACGGACTGAGAAAAGCTGAAATTTGTACACTTGGTACAACTTTTCGTGCTCTTTAAAAAATCCTAATTATATTTTCTTCTAAAATAATTAGTGGAGCCAATATTGGACCACTTCAAAATTTACATGGGATTCCCTATTTCCCGCGCGACGAAGCAACACCCGGTATACTCGTATTTGCAACTATTTACAATTGGTAAAATGGAAAATATTTATTTTATGGTAAAGCTTTAAAGCTCGTGTCAAAGTTACAATTATTAATTTAAAAGAATATTATTTAAAACAAATTTGGTGTGAAATTTTCTTATCGAATGCCACACGTGCTTAAATTATTCCGGGAAATTTCTTCTCGGCTACGAATATTTTAAGAAAATTCTCCCTGGTCTGCGGCTTGGGATAAATTTCAAAATATTCGTGGCCTTGAAAATTTCCGGAAAAATTTTTAGCACTAGTGGTATTATCAGTGAAAATTTTAAATTTTAATAATCTATAACCACAGTACACTCATAATTTTTTGGAGACTATTTTTCTTGAAGAGATAATTACATTGACCACACTCTCGTGCAAAAATCTAATACCTACCAGATATCTAGGTAATTTTGTCCAAAATTTTCTCAGACATCCTATAGTGGGGCGGTCTCAGGTCCTCATTGTATAATGAAAACTACAATAGTCATTAATTCTACCGTTATTTAACTGAAAATAACATAATTGAGCTGATTTTTGTGTATTATAAAGTAATTTTTAGAAAGCTAGTAATTATTTCTAGCATAAAAAATTTATAATGTAAAATTATGCGTTCTTTGATATGCTACCAGCGACAACTTGACATGTTATTAAAAAATAATAGCAGTGAAGACACATGTTATTTTCTTTATATTGGTAGACATTTTGAGTTACGAGCATTCGAGTATAGCGGATTTCTTTTATGGACTTCTATTTATGTAAATACTAAATGAGTGTAAAGTACCGCAATGTTTTATTATCTTTAAAACCAAAAATAGTAAAATACTTTTGAAGAAAAAAGGTCTTGCTAGAAAACTTAGGTCTGAGTAAAACACCAGCAACTTTTATTTAAAATTTGCATTATTTTCTTTAATTATATTTGTCAATCTACATATATTCTTTAAACAGTATTGAAATGGACTTCTTGAAGATAGAGTGACCACATTTTCAAACTTTGAAATCCGGACAAGTGACATCAGCAGCGGGACTCCGTGTACTACCAATGATTTCAAGAATAAAACGGATAGCTATTAGGAACCGGTCCCTACGTATTTTCAATAGACCTGCGCGAGATTTTTAACCCCACACTGGGAGGTTTACAGGGTGCACTTGGGCATGCGCAGTTATCCAAATACTTGGGATTTTTATAGTTAAAAAAAAAGTTGGTACCAATGACAAAATTTGCAGTATTTTAATAAATATAGTGTTTAAAACACTGAAAGCATTTACTTCAACAGAGACAGGACCACACTCGTCGTAATTTGGGATTTCCCGATCGTAAAATCGACCGACGCCGCGCCGTTGGTCAAAATTAGTAATTTGGTGATCGTTTTTGGTTGGTTTCTGTGATTTTCCCTCATATGTTTGCAAAAACAGAACTAAATCATGATTCGTTGTATGGTGTTGTTTTGCAAATTCAAGAAGCCTGGAATTCCCTATTTCAGATAATATAATGTTTACTTATCGGGTCCACAGCCGATTTTAATATTTGTTAATCGTGTGTTTTTTAGCTTTGACCACAAATCTGAGGTCACGTTTGCCCTAACCCTAAAAATATAAACAATATTTCAAGCATCTACTGGCTATTTATAAATTTGACGTTTTTTCATAGTTGCCGTTTCGGTGCCGCTCCCGCCACAGTTTGTAAAGTGTTGAAAGAAACAATTCTAATATTTATATACAAGCCAAATACAGCGTCGCGTCGCAACGATTTCATTAAACCAAGGAGCATGGAGAAGGGGAGAGCAACAGTTGATTTACCCCCACCAATTAAGAAATGGCACACACCTGCGACTGGTGATTGTGTTCAGCGACCAAAAGAGCTCGTCAAAGTTTTATTTTATTCTTGCTTAACGTTGGTAAAAAGGACTTGCTTGGTTAAAAGTATGGATTTATTTAGAATTTTTTGTTTCAGTACGCACTTTTTACGTAACATTTTTGTGTCTGAATCAATACTATCAGCCAAATATCTTGCGAACTTTCACCGGTTTGATGGTTAACTTAACACAGCGGGATTACTCGTCATGCGCATGGGAGGTTGTTTTTCCGGCTTGCTATTGGCTGTTATAAATGTCAAAACTCTTGACTTTCACATGTTCAATATGGCTGATGTTTTGTGATTGTTGTGGCTGTATATTTGTTTTGTGTTTTATTCGGTTTGATTTTACGTGTGACCTGTGTTATAAATATAAATTATTGAAACAAAATTTGTGGAAATTTATGGGTTTTTTTAATAAATTATTTTTTAAATTATTTACGTTGTTTTTTTTTTGAATAAAAACAAATTAACACTTTATCTAGGATTTATTTATGTAACAAAACATTATATACATTAATATTTTATATACATCCGTAAAATATATTTAATGAATATCTTGCTGGAGGTAAAAGAACAATGAACCAATAGAGGATTTAAAAAATTTGCTTGAACTGTAAAAGTCAGACAAATGATCAGTTTAAAAAGTATTAATAGTGATAAAAATTATACTAAAGCGAAAAAATAAAAAGGCCTAAAGCCTAAACACTTAAAAAACTTAATAACTGACCCAGTTAAGGTACAAACCAAGATATAGAGTGTGTCTACTTAAGTTCGTACTATAAGGCAAACTTTTTATTAATTTTACGAAAAAATTTAACCATTCGATATTAATTGTTTTCAGTGGTAGGTCTTAAAAAATATAAATTTATGTTAAGAGGAAAGTACACTTATTTTTGTCAATATTAAAAATTTGTGGAAAAAAGATGTTTAGGATTAGGATTTTTTTCTGCAATAACGAGCATTTTTGAGCTTCTTTTACAAAAGTATTTTATTTCAAAATAAGTATCCAGTAATGTGGACACTTAAACTTTCATTGTTAATTAAAACCTACAATCTTATCTGCTTCCTTATACCTAAAAAACAAGTATGTAGATATCGAATAAAATGGACCAAGCACAGTGGCCTATGGAAACTGAAATCCTACTACGCTTTTCTTAGTATAAGTAGGTAATATTAACTTAAAGACTATAATACCTTTCAACTAAATAGGATCAACATAAATCTAAAATTTATTTGGTTGGTAAGTTTGAGCATGCTATTTTCATATATTTCTTAAAATTATACACTTCTTTTACATTTAGTACCATTTTTTATGCTAAATAAGTAATCTCGCAATAAAAGTTTAGTTTTCAAGAAATAATTCTTTATTTTCAGTTCTCATTTCCCTAAAATGTATACCTATACATTTTTCCACATTAACCTATTTTAGATTTTAATACACCATTAGCACTAAATTACCAATATTTAGTCATTAAAATATTAATAAATTTCAGTATAAACCACATTTTACACTTTTTATTAATGTTTTATGTATATTTACTCAATAAATCAATGTTTTTGAATATACCGCCGATTTTGACATTGGGAGTGCGTATGCGCATGCCCTGCCATCCCGCAGACCCTTTCTTCAAATTGTGCCACTTTTCGAAACGGCGATTGATCCTCTATCCTTGTCTATTCTCTTTGCATTAAACGCCTTAAGGTTAACTGAACAGAAGTTGCTTCTTCAGCGGGAGCGTAATGTTAACTCAATAAATTCGCCTAATTCACCTTTATTTATAATACTAGTTACACCAAATAAACTAAAATAAAGCAATCGTTATTTTACGAAAAATAATAATATAATAACTAAATAATCATGATTTTATAAGGTTTATTCTATAAAATTATTCTCAAGCGTTTTATCAAAACCATTTAGTTTTGTTGTGTCAGCCCAGTTTTATGAAAGAAGATATTAATACAAATATTATTGTTCAGTTTTAAGGTTAAATCAATCCTATTTATGGTCAGAACTCTTTTTTTTAATGGCAGGAGGGGGCTCGTTTGAATATCCTATAAGATCATTTTATTTTGAATAATTGGGTAAAGCATATTCAGACATATTTCGTTCTGACTTCTAGAGGCCAATAAACGACCCTTTTGTCCCCTATTGTTGGCAGGCGCTTTAGCCAGGTGTTAACCTGCTATAAAATTTGAACGGAACAGGGTGGAATTTACTTTTTTATAGGAAAAAATAGAAACACATTGATAATCACATATTTTATTATTAATAGGAACAAAAATATTATTTATAAAATATACCTAGGGATACTATAATTTATTTTTTTAAACATTGTCATCACGTGACTAACTGACGACTTTCTAATAGCGTTTTTCGACATCACTTTCGTTTATATTGTCGTTTAATGTTTATGGAGAATAACAAAGAAAGAATATAATTTACTTGTCGTTGATCATTGCGTCAAAAAGTCACGTGATGGCAATGTTTAAAAAATAAATTATACCTACTCAGTCATTTAAAAAATAAATAAATAAAAAGCTTTTAAAAATACAATATAAAATGAAAAGTATCTAAAAATATTACAACTTATAATTATTATTTAGGACCTATTCAATTAAATCAGTGTCACTATCACTATCATCCCCTAACTGTATAATTAACTCCTTAACATTACTTGAAAGTGTGGTATATGATTGTTCAACTTTAATTACGTGATCTACACTGTTGCTCCAACTATTTACTGGTATTTTATCTATTTCCCTGGTGATAATGCCTAATACAAAACTATTTAAAGTCGGTGAACTGTTGTTTCGTCTAACTTGCGATTTCAATTGATGCCAAATATGTTCTATAGGGTTAAAAATGCAGTGATATGGTGGAAGCCTTAAAACTGAATGTCCCATGCTATTTGCAAACTCATCACAAACATATTTTTTCTCTATATTAAAACATTTTAATACTTCAAGTAATTGTTTTTTTGAATAATTTTCATGAAAATAAATATCATTGGCGTGCATAAATTCTTGAATAATTGCTTTGGTGTCACTCGAACAAGGGTGTTTGTTTAATTGCCTACTATGATAGCTAGCGTTATCCATAACAATAACACTTTGAGGGGGAATATTGGGAATTAACTTATTTTTAAACCAGTCTTCAAATAAATGTGCAGTGGTGTCGTCATGGTAGTCAAGAGAAGAGTCTTTTATATTTTTTGCACTCAGTGATAAAGCATTTGGAACCCATCCGTCTTTTGATCCCGCATGTATAATTGTTATCCGCTTACCTCTGTTGGATGGTGCTTTTGTGTTACATTTACCACTTGAATCGTCCCAACCTTTTGATGGCGTGTCATGGGTATCGTACCACGTTTCATCCAAGTAAATTATCGACCTTCCTTGACTTCTATACATATCTATTTTCGTAAGATATTCTAATCTCCATTTCCGTAGTCGTTGCGATTCCATCAGCACTTGTTTTTTGTCGATCTTCTTAAATTTGAATCCTAGTTTTTTCACAGTCTTCCACAATGTTGTTCTGCCACACTGTATGCCACTTTCGTCCATTTCTAGTCTCTTCATTAAGGTGTCCAATGTTGGTACATTTTGCTCTTCATACATTTTATAGATTTTTCGTCGAATTAGGTCTTTATCACTTACATCAAGTTTTGTGGCAGTACCAGAATCGCATCTTTTCTTTCTCTTGACTATCGGTTTTTTAACAATATCGCGTATGGTAGACTTTGGTATTTTCGTTAACCTGCACGTTTCTTCCAAAGCTGCTTGTATGGAAACATCGTTTCTTAAAGTTGAATATACATTCTTTACAATTTCTTTAGCATCAACAGAAAGATGCTTTCTCTTGCTGCTTGCTGTACTACTTGCTTGCTGCTCGTTGTCGCTTGCTTCATCGTCAGATTCACTCCACGTTCGCCACATTTTGGAAAATACTAAGCCATTTACTGTTCTAAGGGCATAAATATACCCAAACTCCTTTTTAAAACATTCAGGTAGGTATAGGTAATTAAGGTATATTGGGTTTACCTTTATTTTTATTACAATTGATTTTTGCCTACCGAAATTTATTTTTAAGGTACCTACCTGTACCTATTTATCAAATTACACAAAAGGCCAAGTAGTTTTCATTATACCTTTACTTAATTAGGTAGGTAACCATATTATTCATATTATTTCCTTAAAAATTCAAATTGTAATAAAAGTTACCTAGTACCCAAAATTATGTTTAGAAATACTAACTACATACCTCTTTACACATTTTTACATATTTTTAGACAATTTATATCTATCTATCAATATTTCAATTGCTTCTCAATGTAAAAGTAAAGTCCACTCTGGCCCTGCCGGCCGGTAGGAAGATTTATTGGAGGCAATATAATCGAAGTCCTTAAGTCAGAACGATATAAGAATGAATACAGTTTACCATATAGGCGGAATTTCGGAAAGGTTTTTATTATAAAAGCATTTAATCAAATTTTTCTTAACCGACCATTGTGCTACATGGTAATATCGATTTATGACAACCTCATGAATTTATTTTTGAAATAAATGCTCTTTTAAGGTATGCTAACGAGACACGCTCATTCCATTTTAAAAAGAAGTTTCATAAATAGGATTTTGCACAGTTTGACTCCGCGTAAGAAGTCGTAAAAACATATGACGGGTAATTTTATTTTTTCATGGCTACCTGACAACATAAACCGTTTTAATCATGTTGAATCAATCAGGTTGTAATTTAAAAAATAAAATTTTTGACAGCAGAAGTGTTAAAAAATTACATATGGGGTGACATTTTATTCAGAATGTCATATTCTATCGAAATAAGATAAAATATTCCGGCAGTCCATTTTAAATTTGAAACTAGCAGTCATTTCTGGTTAAACCAGAAGTAATAGAAAGCAATTAAATGGACCAATTCATCCAAAATTTTGTGAAATAACGATATACCAAATATCATTTTTATATCTGAAAAGGTAAAAAGTTATAGGGTGGAACCATCTGTGAGAAACACCCAATATAAACCTATAATAAAATGTATAATTATGTTATCCAACAAACAAAATTACTTGGCCTATTTTCTTTATAAATAAAGCCAATACAAAGTGTTAAAGCCGGTCCTGTTGATAACCTGTGATCATCTATCGATTATTTTCTAGCAGGCTGTAAAATCTCACTGCGCATGACCGTTAGCACCCTGCGTGAAGCATATACAAGGGTAATTCAGATTCTCGCTGCATTCATCCATATTATTCTTTAAATCATTGTGTACTACGTAGTATTCTACAAATCGACTTCTTTCTACCTCACTCGCACTCTGTGTTCAAGAAAACACGCTTGAAGTCGATCCAATTGGTCGCCTATAAGCATAGAGTAAGGAAATTATAGGAGTTATCATGGAATAGCCGATTTAAGGACAGGTCATGCGAAAACTCCCAATATAATTTTATTCGTTTCTCGTTGAAATACCGCCAGTTAGTCATTTCAGTAAGCTTACGTGTCTCCCCACCGCTGATGTTACACGAGGCGAGGCTTCGACCGACGCATTTAAAGTGTAAACTGGAAAATGAAAAGCCTGCCGCCAAGCCTGCCGCAAAAAGCGGTACGAAAATTTTAGCATGCCATGGTTTCTCTTATCCGTAGGTATGTTACTTTATGCTATAAGCAAGGTCTCCAAATGTGTCGAATTCTACCAAAATTTTAAAAAGTCGTACATAACCCTAACATAAATTTAGGTGTTCATTAGTTTGCCATGATTTAGATATTTATTCAGTTGTTTTTGTGTTATTAGAATGCAAAAAAATCATTTTATTGTTTCTTACAATGATAGAAAAATATAATTTTAGTTCTAGCTCTGTATTAAGTGTCCAACCAATAAGATCTTGATTTTTGCTAAGATTTAAAATTGTATAAAGCTTATTCGGTATTGAATTTTTTAGTTTAGATAAATTGGTCACATATTTTTGATTTACTGATTTAAATAATTCACAGTAGGGAACATTGATAGCTATTTATTAAGGAAAAAGGTTAAGTTTATCTTCAGAATAATTTAATTTCATAAAAGGAGGAGTATCCGATAGACATAATAACTGCTAATGCCATACTCCAAAATTAACTCTTAGAGTATAAGAAAAAAAATCGATTAAAAACCTAGCCCTTTTTTGTTCCGTGTTCTCTCTCTCTCTCTCTATTTTTCTTTTTCTTGGTTTTGGTCCCTTCAGGTCCAATCCACCACTCTCCCTCTTCCGGGCTTCGTCGGCGGAAAATCTGGATAATCGAGCTCTTAGCTCCCAGAAATTCCAAAAAGAAAACAAACAATTCAACAATCGATGAAATGCATAAATTGTCGGCTTTCAAACCAAGATCTGCTACTGGTGTTACGTGTAACCTTCACTTTCACTACTGACAGTTCCCATGGCACGCCCATCTATTTCCCGCCATTTGAGAAGTACCTCGTGTTCACCACCAAACAGGATACCATCAGCTTATGGGAATCTTCGCTCACAGCGCTTAGATCCAGAAGAAAAGATGCCGTCAATTTAGCGTGAATCTTTCCTTGATCCCCGAAGGTAAAAAACGTTCGTACGACACCTCTAGCCGCCACTTCCGGAAGAACTTTGTAGTCCTCTACGCACGTCCGCACTGTCCGGAAGTCAAACAAAGAATAATTTGTTCCATGTTAAAAAAAAATAATAATAATTAAAAACTCAATCAATTGCTCAAAAATGATATTCCGTAAATCTAATTTGCAATAGTTGTATGTGTGTCCCATTTCATCTTGCACAGTTAAACCGAGAAGTATTAGTACACATACACGTTTTACGAACATTTCCGATGTTTAGTCTATTATGACACAGAGTACCAAAAAGTGCAATTATCGACTTCTCGAGTAGAAATGTACGCTGGAAAGCGAGGTGTAGAATTCTTTAGAGCACGGAGTCTCGCTGCAGAGTACTTTTTTGCTTTTTTCCGCAAGAGCAAAAAAAAATGGCCCCACCTTTCATTTAATTGTATAAGCCCTCAACATAACAATAACTTACCCTCTTTAGACGCGGTTCCACCCCAAGTCGGGAATTTTTCAAAAAAAATCGGGACATTTTCTGGAAATCAAAGGGAAGCGGGACAAACCTTCAAAAAGCGGGACTGTCCCGCCAAAATCAGGACGTGTGGTCACTTTATGATAAGAACCCTTTTAAAACCTTTTTAAAGTGGCTCGTTTTGACGAGTCTACCACGTATATTGTCGTGTGTGTCGGACTGGGCGAACGCAACATTTTTTTGTCGGACAAGTTTATCAAAATGTTTTACATGCATTTGACAGGCTGGATTAAAGCGCCGCTTCCATATATGGCGGTATGAATATTCGTGGTAGACTCATCAAAAGGAACCCCGTAAAATGGTTTTAAAAGAAGGTCTTTCTGTGAAGTCAATTTCATTGCTGGTCCAGACACTTATAATAATATGCAAATTAATAAATTATCTAGATACCGCTAAAACTTACATCATATAACTTAGGTACTTTTTCATAAATTATTGTTTTTACTAGGGCTGTCAACCAAAACCGTTTTTTCGGTTAACCGGTTTTCGGTTAACCGCGGTTTTGGCCAAAACCGAAAACCGGTATTCGAGTTTTAAAAAGCGGTTTTCAAATACCGGTTTTTCGGATAATCGGTTTTTAAATACCGGTTTTTGGATAATCGGACCAAAATCGAAAAGCGGTTCTTCGAATATCAATTAATAGGTTTTTGGTTAATTGCGGTTTATATCTAAAAAAGAAAAACTGTTCATTTTGTAAAATCGGATATTGGTTGACAGATTATACAGGGTGGTTCATTTAACCTTAGACAGGCAAATAACCAGAAAACGGCGCATTTTAGAAGAAAATGTTTTTAGTAAGAATTGTTTGAAATAAAGGGGCAAATTTAATGGTATTATAAAAAAAAACTACAACTTACTATAATAATACACTAAATTAAATTTTAAAAATCTCCAATTTGTCTTTTCTGTTTTCTTATTAACCAATAAACCAAGAAAAAACACCGAAAACAGAATACCAATTTTAAATAAAGAGGAAAAAATAAATTATGGAATTTTTACATCACCTTTTAGAATCTTGCATTTTATTAACAGGAATATTATATTTTTATTCTTATTTATATTTAACCAATTTCTTTTGAAGAATATTCTAGGATGAATAATGATTATCACTTAACACCACAGCTCATGGGCAAATCTGTAATCAACACCAAAACGATTAATAGAGAATAATTTCTTTCCGAGTTTCTGTTAACTGTGGTTTAGAAAACCCTTTTTCGGTTTTAAGAACCGTTTTCGGTTTTAAAGACCGTTTTCGGTTTTAAAAACCGGTTTTTAATACCGGTTTTTCAATATTCGGTTAACCGGTTTTAACCGAAACCGGTTTTGTTTTTTTCCGGTTTTTGCCAGCCCTAGTTTTTACATTTATTTGTAACCGCGGATACATATTTTTACCCACGATCACATATGAAAATGACATGAAACGCACTCCTTGATCCTTTAGAAAACGAATTAATATCACACGCGTGTTGAAATCTACTTTTCAACACTAGTGTTGAAAAGTACATATATGACAGATGCTTAATTTCCGTTAAAAGAAATTTACAGTATATTTTTAACAAACTAAAGGTTTTGACTTACCAGTGCTAACACACATTATCTTTTTTTTAAATTATATTCATTTTAATTTTATGTTTAAGGGTTTATTAGTTTATTTTATAGACATTATTTTATAGCAAATGTTTTTAATAATAAAAGGCAACCCATTAAACAATAAAAATAAAGTTATTGTTTATTGTTAAAAAAGGCTAATATCTGGTAAAATAAAATTAAATTGCCATTAAATTAGAGTTGAAATTAAATTTAATCCATTTGGGACTATGAGTTTTGTTTAGTGATAAGGTGTTTTTCGCAATTTGAAAATATTAATTAAAGAAATTATACAGTGCATACACTTTTGTAAGAACTAAAATGAAAATACTAAATGTTTACATGCTTTTACATACAATAATTGAAGGTAATTTCTTTATTTTAATTTTATGGCATTGACATTGATTTACGTCTAAGCTTTTGTCAGATTATCTTGTCTATGTTTAAATTAATGATATAAAAAAACTAACTTAGGATTTTTGGTATATAAATATTTTTTGGTCGTAGGAAAAACATTGTACATGACTCATGCCAAAAGCGATTTTCACACTAGTGGTAAACTCGGCTATCGCCGCGTGCGACAACATTTCCACTCGTGTGAAATATATCACTTTTGACACTTGTTATGTAATATACTATTAGCTTCGTTCGCGGGTCTAGTAATGAACCGATTCTGAACCAGAACCGAACTGGTTTAGAATTGTTTTAAAACGCATGTCTAGTTATTTATTAGTTCGGAATTTTTATTTACCGCGAACGATTTTCTATACAGCTGAGGATGTATTCTAACCTAGCCTTTTGGTTAGGATTTTTCATGGTTAAATTGGATACTATACAAAAATTAAAATTAAACAAAAAGCTTAATTGTCATACTGTCGAATGCCACTCGAGGTCTCTCGGCGGAAGACGAGGGATTCCCTGCCTCCTCTCGTTTTTAATATAAGTACCTATGTGTGTTTAACTAAAGAAAAATTCAAACAACAAGAAATGGTAAAATCTTGTAATATTGTCTATATTTTTTAATTAAATCTTTATTTATTTTATTGCATACATACATTCATACGGAATACAATTAAAAATCCTTTGTTTATATACGCTCAGAATCACAAAAATATTCAACAGGAATATTAACCCGCATAAAAGTGGCAAAAACAAATAAACTGTAATACAACGGTTTATTTCTGTACCATAAAAACAGAAAGCAGCTGACCATGTCGACAATGCGCATGAAATTCCGAACTGAACTTTTAGTTCCAACAAAAATCCCAGGACTGCTAATCAGGTTACGAACCAGTAACGAACTGATTCCATTGTACCCGCGAACACAGAAATGTTCCTAAAAATTCAGGATTTTACTAACCGCGAACGCTGCTTTTTTCACTGCGCATGCATGTGAATAGTTCCAGAACCGGTTCAGAATTGAACTCGCGAACAAAGATATTAACGATTCGGCACAGGACTGCTGCAGTAGCTTCCCATAAATGGAGATATTAACAATCACATAGTCCACAAACCTCAACCTAATTGATTTTGAAGTCAATTTTATTGAATATCCACAGTTGCAACGCGGTACCGTTTTTTTTTTCTAAATAGTATTACATAAGAACCACATACAATACATACATACCTTTTTTAATCTTTTAAAATAGAAGAATGACATTTGGTACCACTGGTTTATTTTATCTTATTTTGACAGAATATGACATTTTGAATACAACACAATAACTCACATGAAAACTAAAACAATATTTTATAATAGTAGAATAAAGTATCCTTTAGATCTTGTAATCATTATAGCTATTTATGTATCAAGGGCGTTACTAGGACTATAATGCCCATCAGGTCGAAATCTATTTCGACCTTCAGCCCGTGGTGCATACAATGCTGTATGTTTTACCCATCTATTATTGATCTGTAATACCTTAGAAACGGAATATGTTATGGTAGCAATAATACCTGCTATCACACCTAGGGCATTATAAGCGGGCATTATGATAATGCCCGCTTATAATGCCCTAATGCGCTAATATGGAAATTTTATTGCTTATCCAATTTTATTTCTCTCACAATAAAGATCAAGTTTATACAAAAAATAATTTTTCTTTAAACAATACTAAAAATTAAACTTTATTTCCAAAATAAAAATTACAATTTTGAAATGTCCCGGAAAATGTAGCTGATCCCACTATAGAATGGTCGGTGTTTTTTGTGATGGTAGCAGCGGTGGTAGCACTAACGCTATTTTGTATAGAAGAACAGTCCATTAAAGAATTTTCAATAGTCGATACGGAATTAACCTCGGAATTAACTGAATTGGCAATCATTTTGGCTACTTTGTTTTTGGATGAAATACTTTCTTCTATATATCCTTCAGCTACTGAAGAGCTTTTCCATTTCCCATGTTGTTTTAGCGTTTCAAACGAAGCACCTGCCTCAACAAGTAAAGTTGACGATGTGCGACGCAAACAGTGGCCGGTGTAAGCTTCTGCATTATCCAATTTTAAAAATTTTGCGATCAATGTTGGGACGCTTCCTATGGTATTTTTTCCAATGGGTTGTACTGTACATCGACCCTTTCTATAGGTAAGAAAGAATCTTCGCTCCTTTATTCCAGCTGGTCTTAATGTTGTGTACTTTTTTATTAAATTTAAAGCGCCTAAATCTTCTTCAATGATAGTAAAACTTTTTGAAGTTGAAGTTTTAGTTTCTGGTACCTTTATAACCAAGACTGTTCCTCTATCTTCAATGTCATCAATAGTCATTTTGACCAACTCATCTCGTCTTAAACCTCCAAAAACACCCATTACCAATATGACTTTGTGTACCAAGTAGATATCATCAGGAGCCTTCTTAATAAATTTTAATATTTGTTCTCCTTCCAAAACTTTAGACTTCTTCAGGACGTATCCTTTCGACTTAACTTTTAAAAAAGATATGAGACGATGGTATTGCGAAATGTCTATATTTTCATAGACCATCAACGTAGACCTTAGGGTGGAATACTTGGTCCAGAGAGAGTTCGGACTGTATTTTTCCGACTAAAAATAATAAAGTTTGTTAAACATATGTATTAAAATAAAATCAATAACTTACCAGTTCCTGAAAATATGCCATTAAAACGGTTTCGGTTATTTGAAGAATTGCGTTCGCATCTTTCCAAATACCAAATATGCCATACTCCCGATCATACTGTTGCCTTGATTTAACTGGCAAAAGATTTTCGGTCGCTTTTATGGCCTTTTCTCTTATATTTTGTGGAATTTCTTCCATTTTGAGCAAATCGTTAAATAAAAAATGCCAACTGACTAACTGATAGAAACATCAAAGTCAAACTTAACACCAGTCAGTATCTACTTACGTATACAGGTACAGGTGCAACTTACTTTTTATATTGCGAATAAATAATGTAATTAGTCATTGAAAAACTCTTTTTGGGTAAAACATAAATAATTTAATTAAATTTAATTAAAATAGATATTTTTCTAATAATAATCCCTTAATTTCTAATTCGTTTAATCAAAAAAATGTTTTATATCACACCTTACTTTTCATATTATTTTGACATCATCTATTTCAAGTAAATTTTTGTTTTCATCATAAGATTTTCAACAAGTTCTTATGGTTTCCTAATATAAGTATAATGAAGGTTAACGAACGAAACGAATAAAGATTTCTTAAATAAGATTTCCTAACATTATTAATGGTAATGGTTGAAAATGTCGATGGCATGTCTGTGGAAAAGTAGAAATTGCCTATAACAAGCAGGTTTCATATTTCTCTTTAACAATCTGGCTAAAATAGTGTCTTAATAGTTTTCTTCTGTATTATTAAAGCAATTGATTAAAACGCATTATTTATTTATTGAGATCTGTAATCACTAAAAAACATCGGAATATGCAATAATTTGGAACATCTCTTTAGTATAGTAACGCCTAAACTTACCAATTTGAGAGGCCCCTAGCTTCTCACTTCGCCCCTGGACTGTCTTAACCTATAGAACCTACTGCCATCAGGGGGTGCTTCTAGGATTTTTAATTTTTTTTATCAAAAAATTAAGACATGGGACCCACACTTAATGTACAAGTAGTGACACTTTTTTATCTTTGGACAATCCACGAAGGCTGAAAGCCTAAATACTAACGTACCGTGGGTGTCTTAAGCAGGGTAAGAGGAAGTTTGTTAACACGGGACTTAAAAACTTGAATATTTGGGGGGAAGGCAAGACTTCGCGGCTAGTTCCACAGTCTAGAAACTCTAGGGATAAAAGAACGAACGAAATGGGAAGTTCGGGGCCTGTCCAATTGGACCGTATAGGGATGCATACGCGCGGCACCACGAGTTTCTCTGTTGGGAGCTGCAAGAGGAGGGACTATACTGGATAATTCGTCGGAGCAGAAGCCGTAAAAGTATCTATAGAAGAACGATAGATCTCCCACAGCTCGACGATGGGCAAGAGAAGGAAGTCTTTGAGTAACTAAAGGATTATTAATAAGACGAACAGCCCTTCTTTCAATAGCATCAAGAATGCTGAGGGTTGTAGGGGATGCCATTCCCCAGACATGAGAACAATATTCCAGAGAGGGTCGAATTTGGGACACATACAAAGTGTATAAATTGGAAGGGAAAAATACTTTTGGCTCGGAAAAGAAATCCAAGCGTTTTTGACGCCGCTATAGATACAATGTGTTTATGCCAGTTAAGGTTCTTCTCAAATGTGACGCCCACAAGGTTAAAAGTGTCCCCGCTATGCAAAACCTGGCCACTCATAAGCAAAAGATAAGTGTTTGATGATTTTTTTCGCGACAAGGAACATGATTGTGTTTTGGATGCATTAAATTGAACGAGATTTTGGGCGCCCCAATCCAATATCAAATTGAGATCCTGTGAAAGAGATATCTGCATCGCCCTGCGTTTGCTTTCCAAGTCGGGTTGAGAGATTGGTTTGGGAACCTGAAAAGTGGAGTGAAGGGTACTATCGTCAGCATAACGATGAATGGGATTGGTTGTGGAAGAAAGAAGGTCGTTGATGTGAAGAAGAAACAAAGTTGGTGCTAGTTCTGAACCCTGAGGCACTCCAGCATTAATTTCGTGAAAGCTTGAAGAGTGGCCATCAACAATGACTGATATACATCGATTAAAAAGATAACTGAGTGCCAAGAGAGAGTTTATCAAGAAGTGCGTCATGCCAGACTTGGTCGAAAGCTTTAGATATATCAAGAGCAACGATCTGGGACTCACCTAGAAACTCAAAAGACTTGTTCCAGTTGTGTGAAACGAAGGAAAGAAGATCTGCTGTAGATCTCTTGTGACGAAATCCGTACTGCCTGTCATGTAAAATTTTAGGTTTTTCTAAATACCTAAGAATTTGCGAGTTAATGGATTTCTCCATTACTTTACAAAGCATTGAGAGTGAAATGGGTCTATAGTTGGATGGAAGAGATTTAGATCCTTTCTTGGGAATAGGCTGGACACGTGCAGCTCTCCAGCTGTCTGAAAAATACCTGGGTCATAAGAAATTCGAAAGAGCCTGGTTAAAATAGGTGCAAGTTCAGGAGCACATTTTTTTACAACGATTGCTGGTATTCCATCCAGCCCAGACGATTTCTTGGTGTTAAGGATACGCTTAATGTGTTTTACCTTAAAAATAATATTAGGCATTTTGTAAGAAACTGGGGGAATAGTTGGAATTGGATGATTGACAGGTGGATGAAGGGTTGAATTGGCATCAAATTGTTTAGCAAATAGTTCGGCCTTTCCTTTAGATGTGAAAATAATTTCATCTTCCAAAGTTAATGGTGGAAAAGAACTGATACAGAAATTTCTACTGATGTTTTTGGCAAAGGACCAGAAGGATTTGCTGCCATTTGAGAAAGAAAGTATTTTGTTTTTTATACGGTTATCAAAGGAGTCTTTGGCTTCTGATCATTCAACAAAATATTCAATGAGAAATTTTTACTAATGCGTGGAAAGGAGACGGTCTAAAGCAACAACAAAGCGAGAGTTAAGTAATCATATCCAGATTGTTTACATGCAGGCATTCTTTGTCTAATTTCTCCCTGCTAGTATTCAACACATTGAATGCCAATTTGAACAAATCGAGCTAGAACGATGTGTATACAAGACTAACTACTGGTCTCAAAGAGAAACACTTTGGTAAAGAAAGTGTTTATATTGGAATTTACGGAAACTCTTTATTTGTTTGTCTGCCCCACCCTCCAAAATAAAGTCAAAGGTTTTCTGTCAATAATATTGGCTGTTGTTCTCACTGTACGCCACTGGTTTTTATGTAGTTTTTATTTTTTTTTCTATAAAGCAACTAAAAATATAACTTTTTAGTGTAGTATATTTTTTTGTATCTGACTTCGTATTTAAGATATTAAAAAAGAAACAGACTTTTAAAAAATAATTTATGCCCTGTATCTCAGAAACGAAGCAACTCTGGACATACGTAACTTTTCATTATAAAATGACATAAGAAATTACCCTTTAAAGTTTGATACCGTAGTTAGAAAATTACCCCTAATTTATTTGGAAACAAGTCATTTTTAAGCCACCCTGTATATCCAACATTCAAATATTTTTGTGAAAATGTATTTTCTTAAACTTAAAAATTTTCCAATTTGGTAAGAACTTTCGACGACAAGCTGTATTTTAAAAACTATAGCCAGAGTTAAAATTTGAAATTCCTATAAATATCACTGCTGGCTATAATCCTTCATGGGCTTTCATTTAAAAAAAAATCAACAAAAAAACAAAGATCTTCTTCTTCTTCTTCAAAGTTGGTCTATATAGGGTCGCGACATTCGGCCGTATTGCTTTGACGTGTTATGACGTCATATCTCCCATTTTTCGGCCATGTTGTTCAGTGCCGGAGATATACAGTTTATTGTATTATTAAAACAACAGGTTACACAACAGTTTTAATTATTATTAAGTTGTAATTCTTTCACTTTAAATAAAAAACATTTGGAATTACATTTTTCAACAAATATCACTTTCAAAACAATGCAAAATGAAATGCGCAAATTTTAGACGCCACTGGATTGATCATCGGCTTTGATTTTACCCAGTCTTGCCAACTTTTCTCCGTGGAGTGCCCTTCCTTGCGTCCCCGACCTCGAACCGTCTAAAAGTTGAGAATGTGTCGAAATCTATTTCCAGTATAAATAAAAACTAACCTTGCTTCTTCTTATATTTTATCAACTTTGGTCTTTTATAAACCGTTAAGTTTACCGACAATTTTTTTTCTTTAAGGAGAAACTGTTGGTCTAATCATCATAATCTAGCACCAAGTTGTTGATTTTTACGTAAACAAATCTTAAAATTCTTTGGCATTTATGGTACATTATGGGTTCACACGACAAATTTAAAACAGTACTATTACCTCATAGTGCAGAGGTACTGATATAATACTTTCTATGGTCATACTTCCACATACCATTGTTAACTTAAATTAAATATATATTTATATTCTAGTCACGAATTGCTGTGCGTGCCTTGCATTTTGATGTAAAAGTTTTACGTAAGATTATTGTCCGAGGGTGCGGAATGTGCGCTCTATGGCATGCACCATTAAACTAGGGTGATCACAAATTAACTACAATTGATGTTTTCAGGCAAGACTTAACGATGTACTCTTCATGTCGGCGTGTATTCTAGAATACACGCCGTCATGAAGAGTAGATCGTTAAGTCTTGCCTGAAAACATCATTTGTAGTTAATTTGTGATCACCCTAGTTTAATGGACGATGCCATAGAGCGCACATTCGGCACCCTCGGACAATAATCTTACGTAAAACTTTTTCTTCAAAATGCAAGGCACGCACTGCAATTCGTGACTAGAATATAAATATATATTTAATTTAAGTTAACAATGGTATGTGGAAGTATGACCATAGAAGAGTATTATATCAGTACCTCTGCACTATGAGGTAATAGTAACTGTTTTAAATTTGTCGTGTGAACCCATAGTGTACCATAAATGCCAAAGAATTTTAAGATTTGTTTACGTAAAAATCAACAACTTGGTATTAGATTATGATGATTAGACCAACAGTTTCTCCTTAAAGCAAAGAAAATTGTCGGTAAGCTTAACGGTTTATAAAGACCAAAGTTGATAAAATATAAGAAGAAGCAAGGTTGGTTTTTTATTTATACTGGAAATGATTTCGACGACATTCTCAACTTTTAGCACGGTTCGAGGTCGGGGACGCAAGGAAGGGCACTCCACGGAAAAGTTGGCGAGACTGGGTAAAATCGAGCCATGATCAATCCAGTGGCGTCTAAAAGTTGCGCATTTCATTTTGCATTGTTTTGAAAGTGATATTTGTTGAAAAATGTAATTCCAAATGTTTTTATTTAAAGTGAAAGCACACAACTTAATAATAATTAAAACTGTTGTGTAACCTGTTGTTTTAATAATACAATAAACTGTATATCTCCGGCACTGAACAACATGGCCGAAAAATGGGAGATATGACGTCATAACACGTCAAAGCAATACGGCCGAATGTCGCGACCCTATATAGACCAACTTTGAAGAAGAAGAAGAAGGTCTTTGTTTTTGTTGACATTTTTTTAAATGAAAGCCCATGAAGGATTATAGCCAGCAGTGATATTATAGGATTTCAAATTTTAACTCTGGCTATAGTTTTTAAAATACAGCTTGTCGTCGAAAGTTCTTGCAAATTGAGAAAATTTTAAGTTTAAGAAAATACAGACAAAATATTTGAATGTTGGATATACAGGATTGGCTTAAAAGTGACTTGTTTCCAAATAAATTAGGGTAGTTTTCTAACTACGGTATCAAACTTTAAAGGGTAATTTCTTATGTCATTTTATAATGAAAAGTCGTATGTCCAGAGTTGCTTCGTTTCTGAGATACGAAGGGCATAAATATTTTTTTAAAAGTCTGTTTCTTTTTAATATCTTAAATACGAAGTCAGATACAAAAAAAATATACTTACACTCAAAAGTTATATTTTTAGTTGCTTTATAGAAAAAAAATAAAAACTACATAAAAACCAGTGGCGTACAGTGAGAACAACAGCCAATATTATTGACAGAAAACCTTTGACTTTATTTTGGAGGTGGGCAGACAAACAAATAAAGAGTTTCCGTAAATTCCAATATAAACACTTTCTTTACCAAAAGTGTTTCTCTTCAAACCAGTAGTTAGTCTTGTATACACATCGTTCTAGCTCGATTTGTTCAAATTGGCATTCAATGTGTTGAATACTAGCAGGGAGAAATTAGACAAGAATGCCTGCATGTAAACAATCTGGATATGATTACTTAACTCTCGCTTTGTTGTTGCTTTAGACCGTCCCTTTCCACGCATTAGTAAAAATTTCTCATTGAATATTTTGTTGAATGATCAGAAGCCAAAGACCTCCTTTGATAACCGTATAAAAACAAATACTTTCTTTCTAGGCTTCTGGTCTTTGCCAAAAACATCGTAGAAATCTGCCACCATTAACGGAAGATGAAATTATTTTCATCTAAAGAAAGGCCGGGCTTTGATGCCGAATTCCGGCCCAGCTTCATCCGCACGTCGATAAATTTCGGCTATTCCCCGGTTTCTTACAAATGCTTAATATTATTTAGGTAAAAACGTGGCGTATCCCTTAGCATCGTCTGTGACTGAATACCAGCAATCATTGTAATATTAATACAGAGCTGCACCTATTTTAACGGGCTCTTCGAAGACATGACGGTATTTCAGACGCTGGAGAGAGGCTGCGCGTCAACTATTCCCCAGAGAGATCTAAATCTGCTAAAATCAATACTCAACTCTTTAGTAATGGAGAAATCCGATAACTCGCAAATTCTTTAAGGTGACAGAAAAGGCAAATTTGTAACGAGCAATGCAGACTTTCGTCTGAGATCTACAGCAGATCTTCTTTCCTTTCGTTTTACAACTGGAGACAAGTCTTTGAGGATTTCGTGAGTCCCGAATCATTATATCTGAAGCTTTGAGCCAAGTCTGGCATGACACGCTGTGACCAAACTCTCTTGGCACTCCCGGTATCTTTTTAATCGATAACTAGCTTTCACCGGAAATTATGCGGAGTGCCTCGGGGATTCAGAAACAGCAGCGTTGGCTAATCACATCAACGACGTAACAACTCACAGTAATCCCATTCATCTTTGACGATTACCCTTCCTCCCTTTTCAGGTTCCTGACAATATCTCAACCCGACTTGGAAAGCAACAGCGTCAGTATCTCTGCAGGATCTCCAGTTTGTGTTAGTTCCATTTGGCATCCAAAGACACGTCTGTTCCTTGTCTTGGCATCAAGCTTTGTATGGTGGCCGGAGTTGCATAGCGGGACACTGGCTGCTGTGGAGTCACATTGAAGAACTGCTAACTGGCATAAACACATTATCACTGGCGGCGTTACTTTGCGGATAGCGCCAATTTGCTGCACTGTATGTGTCATTCTATTGTTCTCCTGTGTCCCCGCCTCGGCATTCTTGATATATTGAGAGGGCTGTTCATGTCTTGATAGCAATCGCAGTTACTCAGGAACTCTCTTGCTTATCTCATCGTATGAAACTCTATCGTTCTTTCTATAGTACTTTTTACGGCTCCGACGAACCATCGGTATGGTCCCTTCTCTTGCGGCTGTAAGCTTTCGTGGTGCCACCGTATACATCTGCGACTCCCAGTGGACTTGAGGCTGGCTTCCCGACGATTCGTTCTTTGTCTAGGTTTCTGGGCTGTGGGCAACGGAGATCTGCCTTCCCCCAAATATTCAGTTTTTAAGTCCCGTGTTAATAGCTTTCCTCTTACCCTGGAGCGCAGCCTGTTCAATGTTCAGGCTTTCGGCTAGTATCAGATAAAGTACTACTTGTACGTGGGAATGTGGGTCCCCATGCTATTTTTGATAAAAAAAAAGTAAAGTGGCTTCTCCCCGATGACTGTCAGTTCACGGAGGCGAAGTGAAGCTCTCAGCAGTTTGGAGGCATTGCCTACTGAGATGTTCAGGTGTGCTGTCGATGTTTACGGTGATTACAGATCTCAACAAATAATGTGCGTTTTGGTGCTTTTATAATACGAAGAAAAACGACAGATGCTATTACCAGCAAGATATTAAAAGAAATGAAACCTCTTTGTTATGAGCATTTGCCTGTTATGCCATCGACCTCAGCTCTACCGATGAAATCTTATTTAAATCTTTTATTCGTTTCGTTCGTTAATGAAACAAACAACTGTGACTT
>JACEGR010008073.1:0-41261 GCA_014170235.1 Listronotus bonariensis
TATATATATATATATATATATATATATATATATATATATATATATATATATATATATATATTATTGGGGAAAATTTTTCGGGTTTGCGGTCTGTGGATTAATTAAAAGAAACTCCTTTTTCTTAAATACCTCTATATTTCGCCATTGCTCAATAGCTTCCTCAGGAGAAGTAAACTACAAACAATGACAAAGAAAAGGACACATTAAAAACAATATACATAATAAAGTTATAGTTAAAAAAATTAAAAAGACATTAAAAAGAATGCATAAATACTGACTAAAAAAAAATACAAAAATAAAAACTTTACTCACAGAAATAGAGTTATTCCACAATACTTAAAATCAACAACACGCTCAACATGGTAATGTAAATTAAAATAAAATATCTTGTAATATAAATATACATTCTTGAATGATAAAAACAATAAAAAAACGTAAATACTTATCCTTTTTAAAACAAAATAAAAACACATTTAACACATTATACTAACCAACTATATACAGTGTGGGACAGTTACATGCAATTTAAAATATAAGAATAAATATTACTAAGTTGACTAGTATCCGATTTGTAGTTGATAGAATGTTTGTTTTTCCTAATGTGGCACATTTCAAGGAATAATCTACTCTTGTAGTTACTTTCGTTATCTAAAATCTTAACATTATCATAATCAAAATTATGATTAGTTTTTAAATGGTGATCGACAGCAGCGGATGTATTTTTGCCTAGGCGACAATCACTTTTGTGCTGTGTAATTCGTTGTTTGAGCCACTGCGATGTTTGCCCTATATAACAGCCCTGACACTCCAAACAAGAAATCTGATAAATAACATTAGTACTGTACAAATGAGGAGTTTTATCTTTAACTTTAGAAAAAAGGTTATCGTTTTTTAACAAATTGTACTTCGCAATTTTTATGTGTTTAAAGTCCTTAAAGAGATACAATTGAGTGGGTTAAGTTGTTTATAAAGGGAAGTTTCTTAAATTTTATTTGTTCTTCATAAGGCTCCTCTGTTGGACCATCATAAAAATTTGAATTATAAATTAGTTTTTTTAAGATATGTTTTGGATAGCCATTGTTTACGAAAATGTCGAATAGGTTTCTCAAATTATGTTTGATAAAACTACCATCACTGATGTGTGTAACCCTGTTTTTCATTGCAATGACAGTATTATATTTTTGATTTTTAGGGTGATTAGAGTGATAGTTTATAAATCTATTAGAGGCAGTCGGCTTTCTGTACCAATCCAAAATGATTTTATTATTCGATGTTCTTATTAACTTTGTGTCTAAGAAAGGTACACTGCGCTCATTTTCAGTCTCGATAGTGAACTGCAAACTAGCACTAAAAGAATTAAAAGTGTCCAACGTAGTTTGAATACTATCGGAGGGTACTGCACAAATTATATCATCAACATATTTGTAAATAAAACCCACATTAAACGGTAACATAGGAATAACATTATCCAACAGATGATCCAGAACAATTGTAGCCAAAATAGGACTTATTGGAGCTCCCATCGGTGTTCCAAAAATCTGTCGGTAGAATTTTTATTGAAACTAAAATATGTATTATTAAATATAAAATTTACGAGTCGCAAAAAATTGTCCATTGAGAGCGTCGTATGATCTTTAAGAATATCCCACTTTATTCTCAAAATATCAATAACTAGATTACAAGGAAGATTGGTAAACAATGAAACGACGTCCAATGAAATTAACTCATAGTTTTCTGGTAACACAAAACCATTAATGGTATTTACAAAAGAAAAAGTATCCTTAATGTTGTAATCGGTTAGATTTTCAAAAGCATTTTTAACACGTTAGCTAAAAATTTTGACAAATTGTAAGTTGTAGAGTTAATTGAACTCACAATGGGTCGAAGGGGTATATTCGGTTTGTGTATCTTTGGTAGACAGTATAATTTAGGAAAAGATGAATTGTAAATCATTAATTGTTTTGCAAGTTGTTCGTTAATTTCGTTTTTATTTTTTTAAATTTTTTATTAAATCGTTGTAACATTTTTGTATAGACGCGGTGGGATCTTTCTAATTCAGTGTATGTGGAAACGTCCCGTAACAAAATCTCTGTCTTTTGAGTATACTCAACCCTATCCATAGCAACAGTACAACCCCCTTATCGGATTCTGTCGATCACCATTTAAAAACTAATCGTAACTTTGATTATGATAATGTTAAGATTTTAGATAACGAAAGTAACACAAGAGTAGATTATTCCTTGAAATGTGCCACATTAGGAAAAACAAACATTCTATCAACTACAAATCGGATACTAGTCAACTTAGTAATATTTATTCTTATATTTTAAATTGCATGTAACTGTCCCACACTGTATATAGTTGGTTAGTATAATGTGTTAAATGTGTTTTTTATTTTGTTTTAAAAAGGATAAGTATTTACGTTTTTTTATTGTTTTTATCATTCAAGAATGTATATTTATATTACAAGATATTTTATTTTAATTTACATTACCATGTTGAGCGTGTTGTTGATTTTAAGTATTGTGGAATAACTCTATTTCTGTGAGTAAAGTTTTTATTTTTGTATTTTTTTTTAGTCAGTATTTATGCATTCTTTTTAATGTCTTTTAAATTTTTTTAACTATAACTTTATTATGTATATTGTTTTTAATGTGTCCTTTTCTTTGTCATTGTTTGTAGTTTACTTCTCCTGAGGAAGCTATTGAGCAATGGCGAAATATAGAGGTATTTAAGAAAAAGGAGTTTCTTTTAATTAATCCACAGACCGCAAACCCGAAAAATTTCCCCAATAATTTATATCGTACGGTCAGAAAATACATTACAATTTTATATATATATATATATATATATATATATATATATATATATATATATATATATATATATATATATATATATATATATATATATATATATATATATATGTAAAGTTTGCATATTATACAGCGTAAAATGAATTATCTACAATAAATAAACCCTTTATTTTAGTTTACAATTAATTTTCAAAATAATCATAAGCAATAAGAAAAACATTATTGAACTTTTTTATTACTTTTTATTGCTTTTTAATCAAGTAGTTTAAAAATACATTTTTCCGCTTTTTTATTTTTCAAAATAATATTTTCGCGATTTAAAACCAACCCTGTATATTATAAAGCAGAATTCTTATAAAGGATAATTTTTTTTCAGAATATTAAAAATAAAATACAGGTATAGTTCAGTCCATCCGTGGACACACTATGCCTAGTTTACACCGGGAGAACCAGACTTTTTAGTTCGAGGTCTATAATGACGTCACGCGTACTTTATTCACGGTGTAAACACTTGAGTATTAAAATTTGCTACTCTAATTCAGTCCTTCTCAAATGGGGGTGACCAAATATGATTTTCCTTGGTGTAAACACGTCGGACTCTTTTAGTGGACCAAAATGACAGCCTTGATCTTTGACAAGTGCGCATTTCGATGAAAAAGACGTTGAATTTCGGTCTTAACATAATAATTTTGTTGTTTGTTTATATTTTTTTAAATTTTGTTGATATTTAACCAAAACTGTTTGCGTATTCTTTTTTCATATGGAATTTAAAAGCGATACAGTTTTAAAAACGAGGTTAGGTTCTGGTCATATGCTTAGCTGTCATTTTGGTACTAGGATTAAATCGTAATAGCTATTTACGTTACTAGACCTGGAAAATGGTATTTTACGGGTCGATCTGAAAAACATTTACAGGGCGAGCCGTAGGCGAGTCCTGTAGTTTTGAGGAGACCCGTAAAAATTATTTCCGGTCGAGTATCGTACATAATTTTTTTTTAATTGACCGGAAAAAAACTAGTGTTATATTTAAACGACAATAAGGCAAGGCTGCATTTAATTATTTCATCTGGATTTTCCATGTCTGACTCCATTTTGGCAAAATGATGCTTTCTTTACTTTACAATATCTTGAACTGTCAAATAGTAACAATTGAACTCTGACAATTTTTGTCATGGCTAACAGGATTTTTGATATCAGGGACCGGAAAGTAAATGAGAGACCGGAAAGTAAACTAGGGACCGGAAAGTAAATTAGTCCTGTAAAATAGCATTTTCCGCTTAAAAATTGAGTGGAAAATTCAATTTTCCGGTCAATTAAAAAAATTAAATTGATCCATAAACTAAGTTGGTGTAAACACTAGTGAATCTAACAAAAATAAGTCCTAGGTTTTGGTCCACGGATCTAATTGGTCCTCGCGGTGTAAACTAGGCTTATATGTACGTCAAAATATTTTTAAGACTAATAAAATGTCTTGTCTTGACCTTTAAAATCTTGAAAATTTTAAGAAATTTTCTATGCCTACTTCCAACTTACAAAATTTAACGGAGATTCGCTCGCGGACAAATAAAATAACGATTTTTTATAAACACTGTTTGAAGTAAAATTTACAGTATTTTTCCTTCTCTACAATACAGGGTGCGTTTATAAAATCTTACAATGGCTATATTTTCTAGAAAAAAAAGTTGGGGTAACATTAAATACTACCCTTAAATTTTAGAACAATCTGTTTATTTGTTTAGAAAGAATATACCAGAAAATGGGCAATTAAATTAATATAAAATTATTTATAAAAAAAATAATAAAAAGTATATAATTCTCCCAAAGAGCTAACTCGCCCCGATAAAAGTTCTGGTTAGTTCTGTTTCTGAATTGTCTTAAGCTGTTTTTACAGTTTAAAAGATTTCTTTCATGAAAGTTTTCTTGCTGCAATTTATTGATCTGCACACGCGCACTTTACAGCAATTTTTCTAAAGAGAAATAATGCGTGCGCGCAGACAAATTGCAGCAAGAAAAATTGCGTGCAAGAAAACTTTCAAACTGTAAAAACAGCTTTAAGAAAAAGTTATTATACCTGGTCTCCGGTTGTTGGCCGCTTGTGACTAACCAGAACTTTTAGTAAAGCGGAGCTGTACAGGGAGTATTATTTAAATGTATTATTAATTTTTATTTAATTTTTATGTTAATTTAATTTGATATTCTCTAGAATTCTTACTGAATAATAAAAATACTTATGATTTATCTAAAATTTAAGGGTAGTATTAAATTTTAATTTAATTAAAAATATAAAAACTGCATAAAAAGCCAGTGGCGTACAGTGGGCACAACAGCCAATATTATTGAGAGAAAATGTAAGTCACTGGCTTTTTATGCAGTTTTTATATTTTTTTCCTTTAAAGCAACTGAAAATACAACTTTTTAGTGTAGTACTTTTTGTATCTAGCTTCGTATTTAAGATTTAAAAACAAACAGAACGTTAAAAAATATTTAACGGCCTGTATCTTAGAAACGAAGCAACTTTGAACATATGTTTATAGGAACTTTTCTTCATAAAATGACATAAGAAATCACCCTTTAAAGTTTGGTACCGTAGTTAGGAAATAACTCTGATTTTAATTTGGAAACAAGTCATTTTAAGCCACCCTGTACATCCAACTTTCAAATCTTTTGTGGAAATGTATTTTCTCATGAAGCAGAACTTTTTATAATGAATAACTTTTCTTCGTAAAATTAATAATAAAATAGGTAATTTTCTAGAAACCTGCGGCAACTTCAATTTTGACGAAATTTGGTATATGGGGGTTTTTGGGGCGCTGATCACGAATCTGAAAGAATTTTTGGCGGAAACGTTTTGTTCTTGAGATATTCATCATCAGACTTGAAATTTAAACTAATCCTATTTTCACTATATTCCCCTTCTTTTTGCTCACAATTCTTGATTTAAAGCTAAAATGGCACACAATATTTGATTTTCACCTTTTAAAACCCCGTTTTTTACGTATTTTACATTATTTTTGCATTAAATTGCGTAGCTATACTTTGATTCATTTCAATCCCAGTGTGCCATGAAGCCCTATGTGTATATATGGTTGCCGCATTATCAAAGAAAATCCACGTAATTTAATGTAAAAATAATTGTAAAAAACGTAGAGAAACTGGGTTTTAAAAGGTGAAAATCAAATATTGTGTGCCACTTTAGCTTTAAATCAAGAATTGTAGCAAAAAGAAGGGGAATATAGTGAAAATAAGCTTAGTTAAAATTTGAACTTTAAAGATGAGAACGAAACGTTTCCGCCAAAAATCTTTCAGATTCGTGATCATCGCCCCAAAAACCTCCGTATACCAAATTTCGTTAAAATCGGAGTTGCCACAGGTTTCTAGAAAATTACCTAAAATAGTTTCCCATTTGTTAAGAACTTTCGAAGACACGCTGTATTAATAAAAGATAAAACATACAAGATTGCCTGAAACAAATAATGATGCAAACACTGTAGTATTAGCATTTACTTTAAGTTTATTGGCCTGACCCATTATTTCATTAATCTTATTTTTGCAATGTAAACAAAAAACGTGTACAATACAATAAAGTTCTCCGGAACATTCTCCATATTTATCGAACATCTAAAAATATATAGAAATGAGTGTGTTGTTTGTTTGGACGACGATCCTAACCTACCGTATCTAGACCCTTCTAGACGGTGACACAGTGGGGCAAAATCTCAAAATACTTTTCACACATTTTTAATCAAAATATTTAGTTGAGATTTTTATTGATAGAGTCTTATTTTTTATATCGTTTTAGTAATTATATAAAAAACTTTGTAATAGTTCGATATAGCGGTTTTCGCTATTATAAGAGATTTTGAAAAATTCTTTTTCAGGGCGTTTCTATAGGTCGATTATGACACAAATCTGTGTGCGCGTTTTCCAAAATCCATTTCTATAATTTATTATTAATAAATACATATTACGGGACGGTGGAGTGAACAGGGTGCTGGGTGGGGACGAAACAGTAGAAATCCCACATTAAACGCCCAAAAACAGTATTTCACAGTACACCGCACTTTCTGTTTACAAAAATGTCCAAAAATTGTTTAAAAAATTAAAAATAAATAATAGTTCAACAATCCCGCCATGACTGTCACTGCATAAACTGTAAATGTCTTGCGATGTTGCCAAATAAAGTGAGAAAGTGTCAACAGCTTAAAAAAAAAAGGAAGATACAGGACAAAATTCATATGAAAAATTAAGTTATTCCTTCTTCCTATTATAATTTGTAGACAAAAAAGGAAAATACCTAAACATAAAGAAGGAGGCATTTCTACAAAAAATACCATTGTTTCTCATGGAAATGGTGGATAATCCCCGAAATAGGCTTGGTGTTAATTCTTCATAAGAAGTTTGGCAATGCTGCTTCTATCAAGAGTGTCATTTTCAAAATGACGAACTTCATGTTATCAGCTGACCAAAATGAATGCGCCTATTTTCCTTCTTTAATTAATGGCGGACGAGATATCTCATATGTGTGGGTTAGTTTTTCGAAAAATTTAATACTTTTCAAAATTACTTTACATTTTTCATGTGCCCCGAGTGCAGTGTATTAATGTTTTCTTGTGTTTGACGTTGGATTTATACTGTTTTGTCCCCACCCAGCACCCCTGTTCACTTCACCGTCCCGTAATATGTTTTTATTAATAATAAATTATAGAAATGGATTTTGGAAAACGCGCACACAGATTTGTGTCATAATCGACCTATAGAAACGCCCTGAAAAGAATTTTTCTAAAATCTCTTATAATAGCGAAAACCGCTATATCGAACTATTACCAAAACTTTTATACAGTGCGTGTCTGAAGTTAAGACCATAGACAAGGGACGGGTCAGTTATTGTTAGTCGTTAAGACCCCTTCCTAACTTTTAAATTGTTCAGTATTAGTTCGTGAAAATTTGATGACTTTTTAGTAAGAGTTTAGTAATTTTAAAAGCCATATTTCTGAAAGTAATAAAGGTTAGATCTTTTTTAATAATTGGTGGTAATATTAATATACAGGGTAGGAAAAAATGATGCACCCTGTATTTTATATAGATCATTAAAAATATATTTAAAGACCTTAAAGAAAATATCATATTAGGTATAAGTAACTTTATTAATTTTGGAATATTGCCATCGAAATCGAGTATTCCGAAATTTTTTACTTGAAGTTAGTTTTTGAATTTTGGGACAGTAATTTAAAGTTTTCGTTAAAGTTTACAAGGTGTTACAAAGTGTGGAATAACCACTTCTAAGGGCGTCTACTGCATTTTCTTCTTTCAAGTTACTATTATTACAATATACGACGGGTATTTATACCGGAGTACAAACGTTCATGCAAAACTGTTACATTTGCATGAAAAGTTAATGTACATGTTGCGTTTTCTAAAACTTATAATATTTAGTTAAACCAAGGCAAATATCAAAAATTTAAAAAATCTGTTTTTATTAAACCCCGGGGAAATATAAATGACGTATTTTTCAAGAACACCTCTATTAACCCCCAGTCACTTTAAAATGTTAAATGGCAACACCTCTTATCTGGCACCTCCTGAAAGCTTACGAAAATGCTTTTCATTAGTCATAAAAAGTTGGGGTGAAATCAAATACTACCCTTAAATTTTAGAAATTCATAATGGATACCAAGAAAGGACCAATTAAATTATTATTAAATTAATTAAAATTAATAATAAATTAAAATAATACTCAGTGTAGAGCTAACCACAAAAAGTTTTTCTGAATTTTGTTAAGAAAAAGTAATAGCAACTCAAGGTTAGTTTATATTTATTTATAAGGTTGCGACATATCCTCAACTTTTAGGCGGTTCGAGGTCGGGGACGCAAGGAAGGGCACTCCACGGAGAAAAGTAGGCAAGACTGGGTAACATCAAAGCTGATGATCAATCCAGTGGTGTCTAGAATTTGGGCATTTCATTTTGCATTTTTTTGGAAGTAATATTTGTTGAAAGATGTAATTCCAAATGTTTTTATTTAAAGTAAAAGAATTTACAACTTAATAATAATTAAAAACTGTTGTGTAAACAGTTGTTCTACTAATACAATAAACTGTATATCTGTGGCACTGAACAACATGCCCGAAAAATGGGAGATGTGACGTCATAACACGTCAAAGCAATATGGCCGAATGTCGCGACCTTATATAGACCGACTTTGATAGCAACTGGTCTTTGTTGTTGAGCGCTTGTGCAATAGAACTAACCAGAACTTCTTATGGGGCCGGGATAGCTTGGCAGGAAGTATTATTTCATTATATTATTAATTTTATACTAATTTAATTAGACATTTTCTGGTATTCTTTATAAATAATAAAGTATGATTTTTCCAAAATGAAGGGTAATATTCGATGTAACCCCAACTTATTTATGACCAACAAAAGGCTCTTTATAAGCTTTCCAGAGAAGTGCCACATAGGAAGTCTTGCCATTTTAGATTTATAAGTGACTGGGGAAGCAGTTTAAGGGGTTGATAGAGGCGTGTTGAAAAATACGTCATTTGTATTCCCCCCAGGTTTTGTAGAAACGGTATTTTTTTATCTTTTGATATTTATCGTGGTTTAGAGAAAGATAGCCATTGTAAGTTTTTAAAAACCCACCCTGTATTTTGTAATACACACGACCATATTTGGGCGGTAGCATTGGCTTTTCATGCAAATGTGACAGTTTTGCATCACCGTCCGTATTCCGGTTATGATAAAGTAATATGCCATATATTGTCCAGTAATTCGAGATTTTGCACCACTGCGCTCGATATAAATACACGGGAGCCGGCGTATCCGGCAGATATTGACTCGAGCAAACAAACGTGCATAGAAGCTAAACGAAAACAAAAAACGCGAGTTCCAAGTGCTATATAAAAAAGTGTTTCTGTGTTCAGAAAAATAAATAAGTTTGTTCCTTTTTTCCGAACTAAGAAAAAAAAGCCGAAAATATGTCTCTGTTGCCATTTCTCTTCGACACCGAAGTGTGCCCAGCCCGCAGAAACTGGTTCATGCGTGACCCAGAGGAAATTCTGCATCCCATGGTGAACATCTTCAACCAGCTGGCTCAGCTAGACAAAGATTCCAACATCACCGTCGACAAAGATCATTTTCAAGCCAACGTCGACGTCCAACAGTTCAAACCAGAAGAAATAAGCGTCAAAGTCGCTAACAACACAGTCACCATAGAGGGAAAACATGAAGAAAAACAGGATGAGCATGGATTCATCTCCAGACATTTTGTGAGGAGGTATGAGCTTCCAGAAGATTGCGATGTTCAAAAGGTGCAATCCAAGTTGTCTTCAGATGGGGTTCTGAGTATTGTGGCCCCGAAGAAGCCTGAAACTAAGCAGGAGGAATACAAGCAAATTCCTATTACCATGACAGGGCCAGTGCAGAGAACACAAAGTGTTGAACAAAAACCAAAGGAGGAGAATATTAAAACATAAGTTATAAAAATTTCAAAATTAGTACGTATTTTTTTTTTTTTGTAATCTTTAGGATACCTTCATATTATTATTTGTTTTTTTATTGAATAGTAAGAGCTACTGTTAAGTGTTAATATTTAAATATGAGGCCAAGTCTGATTTTTACTTTTCTGTGATTAGTTTTAGGTAATTATTATTGTTATTGCTGTTTTTGTTACATTTTTTGGTCTAAATAAAGACATTTAAACTATATTTACTTTGTTTTTTTTGTTGTACTTATTACTGATTGCTTAAAAGAGAGGTATAGCCCAACAAGGGCGTAACTCGGATTTTTAAATTATTTTATGTAAAAATAGACATCGAACACACACCAAATACACTCCACACCAAAATTATTGCATCATCTTAATTTCTTCCAGAGGCTTTAATACAATTAATTAATAAAAGCGATATGGCCATTTAAATTAAATAATTATTGTAATTAAAGCCATAGCCCTCAGACAACAGTTCCTTTACGGAAGCTGTGATTGAAGTTTATGGAAAAATCAAGCTGATGCGATAATTTTTGTGGGGAGTGTATATTTAAAATGCTATTTGCTTCAAGAGAACAAGACATTTTGGTAAAGATTTGTTAGCCTCGCGCCCCTAGAGAAAATCTATGTTTTAAAAGAGAATTCTCTTGTCAATATTTTTAAATATCTGATCAAATTTACGAAAAAAATACCAGTAGATGATTAGCTTTTAAAATTTGCTTTTTCTTAGGGGTGGGTAACCCAAAAATTAACTTTTTTTCGCAAATTCTAAAATAAAAATTGTTTTTTACCAAAGTTGACCTTTTTAGGTCAATTATTATGTATGTATACCAAATTTTGTTGTAATTTGACGGTGCTGTATTTTTATGGCATAAATGGATTAATTTAGCACTATTACTGATTATTAAAATCCAGTGGTGTCTCGGGCGGTACCTGAACGAATATTTCTTCTTATTTAGTATTTTTGAGTTTGGTAATTAACTTATTACAGAACTAAAAGAAATAATATCCAAAAATTGCCTACATTTTTCGTGTAGTCCAAGGGTATGCAACACGGTGGTTTTTAGTTTTTTTCTCTAAAACTAAGCAATATATAAAAAATTCAGAGACCAAAAACGTGTATTTTTACTTGCCTAATTTAAAGAAACAGGAAAATAGGCACAGTCAATAATGTATGTACTGTTTTTATCAGAAGTATTTGTTTGGCTGGCTGGCCCCTTGAGACGCCAATGGACTTAATAACTTTAATCGAGTAAAGGTCAATGTATTGCTAGGCGCTCAGGTCTCGGTTCCCTCACAGTCTGGTCAAATATCTTACATGCTATTCCATAGGAAATCCCATGTACTTTGTAATGGGGTCAATTATTCTCCCTAATTATTTTAGAGAAAAATTCATAAGTTTATTGAAGAGCATGCAAATTCATGTCCATGGTAAAAACTTTAGATTTTCGGTTAACCCGCTTGATAGCTAGATGCTAATATATTTTTAAAAGTTGTTACATTATTATCGCCTTCATATTTATGAACAACAATAAAAATACCAAGTTAGCGTGACATAACGTTGTCATTTTAAGAAATTTAGTGCTTTATTATTATCAAAAATCGTACAGTGAAAAGATTAAAGTTGTATTTATACAAACGAATTAAGTTAAGTTAAATTAAACTAGAGTAACAAATTTTCAAGAACTTATGACATTTATAATATTTACATGCTTCAATAAATTATTAATATTGTTACAATAATTAATTATGTTGGAAATAAACTTAAGATTTCAAGAAAAATTTTCAAATATTCCTCCATTGACTGCTAGACAATAACCCAGACGTTCATAAAATTGTCTTCTACATTGGCTAACTGGTAAACTGGAAAATTCATTGCATTCTGCAGAAATAGCATTTTTAACCTCATCTAGATTAGAGTTATTTTTATCCTTGTATATCATGCTTTAAATGGCCCCAGAGGAAGAAGTCATTTGGCAAAATATCAGAGACCTGGCTGGCCAATTCTCTGTTGTGAATTTTATAAAAGCATTGTGTATATTCCCGAACAGCCGGGGTATTATGTGCCGAAGCCATCCATTTAGTACCAAATTTCCTGATTTTCCTGGATACATTATTTAAAGCGGGTAAAATTAGTTCTTCGAGTAGTTTCAAATAAAATTTGCATTCAAATTTTGATTAAGAAAAAATGGTCCAATAATATTTTGATAATAATAGCACTAAATTTCAAAATAACAAAGTTATGTCACGCTTAGTAACTGGTATTTTTATTGTTGTTCATAAATATGAGGCGATAATAATGTAACAATTTTAAAAATATAAAGCATCTAACTAGCAAACGGGTTAACCGAAAAATCTAAAGTTTTTACCATGGACGTAGATTTGCATGCTCTTCAATAAAATTCAATAGAATTTTTCTCTAAATAATTGACCCCATTAAAAATTACATGGGATTTCCTATGTCCCGCCCGGCGATGCACATATGAGATTTATTAAGCCTGGATTCATAAGCTTGCGAAATGCGATTTGCGAATTGAGAATCGTATTCTGATTGGTCAATTAGTAACGAAACATTCGAAAGTCGTTACAAATTAACCAATCAGAACAGGATTCGCAATTCGCAAATCGTATTTCGCAAGCTTATGAACTAAGCTTTACTTATTATTTTTTTCAGGGCCTTTATAACCTCCAAGCTCTACAGAGAACTCAAACTTCGAGGCGGAGTTGTTCACAATAAAAAACTGAAAATCCTGCCCCTGGAACAAGTTGTTTCTGAGTATGCACGGTGTCTGGAACTTATCTAGTGACCAAGGCAGTCTAGGGACTTTCGTTGTTACCAACATTCGATTTGTATGGTTTGCAGATATAAACGAAGGTTTTAATATTTCCTTGCCGTATTTACAAGTGGATAGTGTACGTATATTTTTTTGTGTACTTCTTGTGCTTCTGGGCAAGGGCTGTCCTTCAAAAGCCACCCCAATATTGTCATAAATTATTTAAAATTCTCAAAGGTTCCAATAAAATATTGAACCCACTGTAACATAAAAACACAAGACCAATTAGGGTTGGTATTACGGTCTAGGCAGCATCCCTTTAATAAACATTAGCTCAATTCTATTAGTTAGGGTGCTACCGACATAACGGTAGTCTTTTCTATAGTTTGAGTTTAAAGTTCTCGATGGCGTTACCTTCCTGGTTTTAGAATAAAATAAGAATTTCCCTTTTAGTTTGCAATAAACAAAACTTTTAATAAAACAACTGGTCAGTTCGACCTTAATCTTTAATACTCATGACATCGACATAAAAATATAAACAAAAATGATCCTGGGCTTCGATTTTAAGGGAAAAAACATTGCTAGGTCTACGATTCGTAGTTACAGGTGTATTTAATGTTTCTAGTCTCTTTTCTATGTCTTTCTGCACTAAAATTATTGTCAATACCCTCAAAAATATTTAAAAAACAGTACATATATTTTATTAAAAATTCTTTTCTTTGTTTCCTTTTTTTGTGACAATTCTGTTTTAATCATAACAATCTTTATGGATAACATATGTCATTTCTCTAGAGTGAGAACCTTGTCTAGCTTCTAAAAGTTTTAAGTTTCAGGCTATAAACATTTTAGGGTGTTTTATCTGAGGGTGATATATTTGTCATCTGGACGATAATATTTACAGAAAACCATAAATAGGCCCCTTCGTTTTGTATTTCTTAAACCTATTAAAATAATCTTTAGTGACTTAGGGAAACCGACTAACATATGCTATTGCCATAAACACTTAAAGACATTTATGGGATATTTATAATTTGCTGGTACACACTCTATCACCCCTATCTTTTTGACCTTACCTTTCCAGACACCCTGTATGTATATAAGATGTTTTTCTCTTGTTTTTTATTGTAGTAATCTATATCACCCCTTAAAGTTATTTGGTAAAGTTACTGGACACCCTGCATCATAATTTTTAAATTGTGTTATTGTAGTATAAAAAACTAGAGAAAGAACCCGTAAAACAATGAAATTTGTTCCATAAGGTGACTCTTGGTATAGATGGGCCCATATTTAATTCATTCTGAAAGCGATGCCGCCAAGTACACAAAAATGACAAAGTAAACAATAACATAAAAACAAACATAGCCTCGGACAGAGCCTGATTACATATTTTTAGATAAATAATAAAAAATACATTGCTAAAACCCGTATCACCTACTTACAAAACATTCTCTTATTTCGCCTCTGCCTACTATAAAACCGGTAGCACGTGGCGTGGTACTAGAAACTCGTCGGGTTAAATATTTTTGCTGCATTAAATCATTGTTCACAAAAGGGTTTCTTTACTTTATAACTTTTGTGTACTTTGCGGCATCGCTTTCAGAATGAATTAAATTTGGACTCATCTTTACTTTGTTATTCACCTTGGACGCGGTAAAGCCCCATTAATAAGTTTCTGTAAAGCAGACGAAACGCGACTGAGGAGAGAGTCTTAGTGTCCAAAACTGGAAATTACTTATGTAAACTGTTATTAATAGAGAAATATTGCACAGTAAGGCCAGGCACTAATAATACCGGCCTTATTTTGACATCTGAGCTTGCGCAGATGCATGTTGGAATAAGGACTCTCTAAATAGGGATAGAGCCTGGCTTTATTTATGTCGGTTTTAGGTCGTGCCTTATTTTGGTCTTATTTTAACTTCGGAACTGTTCGTGTAGACCGAACTGCTGCCGAGCACAAAATCGAAAAGTTTTTAGAAGTAAAAATACTTAAAACCTTGCTTTTTAAATGTATTTCTTTAATTGTGTTACACAAAACCCTACAAAACAAAACAATAAAGAAGAACAACTAAACTTTTTTCCCCTTTTTTTAGGTTAATGGTACTGTCAACATGATTTGCAATAACTCTAAATTATGAGTACAAGCACTATTTAAATAAGGCCGGTATTAATAATTCCCGAGCTTAATAAGGAAACTTGCATAATATATTTCTCTAATATTGTTATTCGTATAATATTATTGTTGTTATTATTATTATTCTTAGATTCGAATTCGAGACTCTAAATTTGGAAAAGCTCTAGTAATTAAAAGCACTGAACGAAGTGGCAACTTTATATTGGGCTTCAAGGTGGACCCAGAAGAAAAACTGATCACTCTGTACAAGGAATTGACTTCTCTCCATACCGTATTTCTGAACAACCCTGTATATGGTGTTGAATACAAGTGGAGTTCCAAAAGTAGCGAAACAGAACAGAAAAGTGATCTTTGGAAGATTTAGAGGTAAAATCAAAGTGCTAAAGAGTATTTAAAGCCTGTTGAGGCAATAGAGACATTTTGCACCCCTTATTTTGCAATTCCGTTGTGGTTAACATTATTCTGAGACTGCGCAGTAACGCAAACATGATCCGTTATCGTTATTAACCATATCGGACTCCTTTAATTACGGATGAATACCGAAGAGCTTATCGTTATCGTTATTGTTAAACTTCGTGGTTGCCGGATTGTAGAGATTTGAATATCAATTATTTAAAAGGTTAAAATTTTAATGCCGTATTAATTAAAATATCATTTATTCCTAGGCTCTAATTGGCGAAAAATCTATAGCAGTAATAAAAATCAAAAAGTATTAAGAATTAAAACGGACTTGCACTTTTACGAATATTCTAAATCAGTAATTAATTTAGATGTTACAATCTGGCACACTTGCTTTTTATTCTACTACCCTTACTTTTTGTGTTTTGCTTATACTGTATTGTTTGCATCTACTTTAAAAAACGAAATCAACAGAAGTGTTTGCATATATTTAAATATGAATTTATATCTTATGAAGAATAAAAGTAAATACTGATTTTTCGTTAACTTTAAAATGGGTGAACCACAGGCAAAAAATAAGGTTATGTGTCGAAAGCGCAGACGCAAGATATATTTCTTAAAAGAGGCTGCAAAATCTCTGTCTAAAACTGCTGCCGTAATCGTTATATTTAATAACGATAACCATAAGGAGGCCAAAAAACGTCTGTTATTTTAAGAGGTGCAAAATGTCTCTATTGACTAAAAAAATGACGCTGCATTTTTTTGTAGGTAATTGAGGATCCAAAGAATGAGATTGGTAATACGTTGGCTGCCTATCTTGCGGATGAGGGCCACAAAAAAGACAGACTCCCTGTATATTCGTCTGAATTGGGATTAGCTGTGGAATCAATTAAGGAGGGATACACTTTAAAAAAATTGTGGGAGGTGATTCCTTCATACTAAGTTTTAAATGTTATTAAATTTTGTGAATAAAAGTTATGATAAACTTTTCTGTGGCTTTATTCAAAAGAAAAAAAATGGCAAAAGGTGAATAGGTATCCGATCAATACCTCTGATGTGAATGATACGTTGCGGTTGTTTACATGCACCACTGCCGCTGCACTTCCTGCTTATTGCCGTTGTTTCTGACAATCCTTCCATTTCCTTTAAAAGGCGGCCATTGAACGGATCGCAAACATTTTTTGTAAGATTGGCTAGGCAAATAGTTTCATGGACAATAATTTAAATAACCCCCGTAAATGATAGTTTAATGTTTAAATTTGATGATGAATATCTCGAGAACGAAACGTTGCAAAAAAATTCTTTTAGAATCATGATCAGCGCTCGAAAAAACCCCAGTATACCAAATTTCGTCAAAATCGGAGTTGCCGCAACTTTCTAGACAATTACCCAAATTTCATAGTTTCCCAAAGCTAATTTTCTAGAAACCTGCGGTAACTCTGATTTTGACGAAATTTGGTATACGGGGTTTTTGGGGCGCTGATCACGAATCTGAAAGAAGAATTTTTTGGCGGAAACGTTTCGTTCTTGAGATATTCATCATCAGACTTGAAATTTAAACTAATCCTATTTTTACAATATTCCCCTTTCTTTTTGCACACAATTCTTGATTTAAAGCTAAAGTGGCATACAATATTTGATTTTTACTTTTTAAAACCCCGTTTTTTTACGTATTTTATATTATTTTTGCATTTAATTGCATAGCTATACTTTGAATCACTTCAATCCCAGTGTGCCATGAAGCTCTATGTGTAAGTATGGTTGCCGCATTATCAAAGAAAAGCTACGCAATTTAATGCAGAAATAATGTTAAAAACGTAAAAAAACGGGGTTTTAAAAGGTGAAAATCAAATATTTTGTGACAATTTAGCTTTAAATCAAGTCAATGTGCAAAAAGAAGGGGGAATATAGTGAAAATAAGCTTAGTTTAAATTTGAATTTTGATGATGAATATCTCGAGAATGAAACGCTTCTACCTATGATGGGAGTATGCGCTGACAAACTTTCAGCTTTTACAAAATAACGAAAGTCTGTCGCTCACGGGCTCTTGGACTGTAGATCTTGTGATACCATACATTTTTATTACCTTTACCAGCTTGCCCAAACTGTCAAATAATTTGCCAAATCTAAAATGTCAAAAAATCGTCAAAATTTGACAATTCGAGCTGAAAAATGAATCAATTAACCAGAGCAGCAAATTTATCAAAATTGAAATTTATACATCGAAGAATCAGTACAACTAAATGTGTGAATGGTTTTTTGGATTGTTCTGCTAATGGACAGTTGGATAAAAATATTTCAGATAGGCAAGTAAAACTTGGATAATATAACCAATGTATAAAAAACGGTTATCTTAGCATAGCATCTCTTTTTTTTTTAATATTTTAGGGCGTTTGCCCACAGGACGGTAACGGCACGATTTGCCGCGCGCGATATATCGCGCCGCATCCGCTGAGTGCTCGCCCACAACTTGGTATACCGCGTGCGTAACTTGTTTAGATTAATATTCTGTGTTGCCAGATCGATTTTAGCATAGGATTTTAGTCAGTTGTTGATGTGAGCTTCGAAGTGATGGATCGAAGAAAAGTAATTTTATTAGGGATTATTTTACGTAGGCGCCGAAGAAGGCAAGCTATCAAGAGTCAAAGGCAATATTGGGTCCATCCCATTTTGAGGGTCAGATATGTGGAAGGGGCATTTTATACATTATTTGAAAAACTTAAAGAAAATCCTGGGAAGTTCTTTAATTATTTTCGCATGAGTAGAGAGACGTTTGATTATTTAGTCGACCGATTAAAAAAGTCTATATGTCTTCAAGATACACAAATGAGAGAATGTGTACCTCCAACCGAAATGGTAGCAGTAACATTAAGGTACGAGTATATTATTTTATTTTCAAAACTACATAGTATATCTACTTATTGTGTAAAAATATGGTAATTATTCCAACAAATCATTAGGGCTTCGAAGTTGCGAGTATGTTTGTTGAGGATAAGCACCATATCCTGATGTGCTTGGAAAGATATACTGGGGAGAAGAAGAATCATAATTTGAATGCGTGGTGGAAGTTGAATGATATGATGGCTGTGGCGACGGTAATGGCAACGGCGGATTATAATGCTGTTGATTTAGTTTTTCTTGTCTTATTTTCTGAATGATGCTGAGGACTTGCATGCGAAATTCTAATTTTTCATCCACGTTCATTGTTCTTACAGTAGGTAACAACTGATTTGAAAAATAACTCATCTTCGTCTGGAGGAAGTTCATTTTTGGCTCTGATTTTTCTAATGCTTTAATTAGGGCTCTATCAATATCAGTATCGACCAATGTCTTTGCTTTTTTTTTTAACACGCTTTTATTAACTTGGGTTGTAACTATCTATCTGGCTGCCTATGTAACGGAATCTTTGAGCCTAATTTTAACCAACTTCCAGCTATTCGATTTCTTTGAAACTTTGCACACGTATTAAGGACCCATGACAATGCAATAATCTGCAAACAGTATCCCTTTATCTTTTTTTTAATCGCCAGGAAAAAAATTCCATTATATTATAAAACAACACCTAGGATGCCATCTGTTGGAAAAATTTCAAACTTTGCTATTAAATGAAGAAGAAATTTTTTAGTGGATTGCAAAATGTTGGCAACGGTCCAAACATTGCCTGGATTGCCATCTGTTGGCAAAATTTGAAACTTTGCTACTTAATGAAGAAGAAATTTTTTAGTGAGTTGTAATCTTTTGCAAATTTTAAAATTTTGCTACCATTGTCATTTCATAGGGGGCTGGTTATTTTCTTTTTGCTGCTTAATTAAATAGTATGTTTCTAATTTACTGTTATATTAAGAATTTTGTGCAATATAACGAACCAAAAATGAAAAATAATTAATAGTTTAAAAACTAAAAAACACGCTTTTATATGCAACCGAACTAAAAATTAAAAAATAATTTTTCATTAAAAAAATATTTTCACTTCATAGTAAAAGCGTGGGGTGCATTTTACTATTTTTTCATAACTTTTCCATCATAGATATTGGCAAATATAATAATTATAGCATTTAATATATTAAGCACCTCACGCTTTTTACTATGAAGTGAAAATATTTTTTTTAATGAAAAATTATTTTTTAATTTTTAGTTCGGTTGCATATAAAAGCGTGTTTTTTTAGTTTTTAAACTATTAATTATTTGATGTTTAATTCCTTGATTTTCGATAACTTTATCATTTCTTGGTTCTTCCGCAAGCTCTCCTCGTTCTGTTTGTGTTTCTTCAGAAGCACCATCATCCTCAGTAACTAGCGGAGTATCCTCTGACAAGCTAGATTCGGTGTTATCTTTTTGAAAAATACTTAACATGAACAACAAATTATCATGGTACAAATATTTCTTTTGCCTGAATCTCCAGTTGTCTTTTCAAAGATTTATTAAACGCATCCCTTATGTTTTTCCATTTCTCGATAATCATAAGTTCTGAAACAAAGAGAATTATCATATTTTAGTAACCGTCTAATTGTAGGTTTATAAAAATTTGTTGGACAAATTGATAAAATGGATAAAAATCGTATCTATAATTCACTGGTTTTCAGTTTTTACAAGTAATGATGGCATTTAGTAGAAAACAATCTTTTATTTTAGATACTTAGCAAGTGGAAACACTTTTACGGATCTTCATTATACATATCGTTTGGGAATAACAACAATTCGCCGAATTGTCCGAAAAGTTTGTCTTAGCATTTGGTCAGTTTTACATGAGCAGTGCATACCCACACCGAACGAAGATAGATGGATAGCAATTGCTGAGGAATTCAAGAGAAAGGCTCATTTTCCTCACTGCATCGGTGCTGTAGACGGAAAACATATACGTGTACGTAACTTTCCAGGTAGCGGATCTATGAATCTTAATTATAAAAGTTTTTTTCAATTGTTCTTTTGGCAATCGTGGATGCAGATTACCGTTTTGTTTACATTGACGTTGGTGCTTATGGAAAAGACGCTGATTCTTCAATTTTTCAGCAAACTGATTTTTGGACAAAACTTCAGGATCGCACACTAGACATTCCATTGGCAAGTCCAGTAACTCCTACAATTTCATTACCGTATGTTTTAGTAGGTGATGAGGCTTTTAGTCAAACCACATTCCTGTTACGACCTTATGGTGGACGTACAGATCTCGAAATTAAGAAAAAGTTTTTAACTACCGTTTATGTCGAGCACGTAGATATGTGGAATGTGGATTTGGAATCGTAAGTAATAAGTGGAGAATTTTTCACAGAGCTTTAAACGTAGGAAAGTCTTTCTCACGAGATATCGTCAAGGCTTGTGTAGTCCTTCATAATTTAGTGCGGGATAGAGACGGACAGACAAGTGATTTCGATTATTATGTTAGTGATAAAGGATTTCAGGATTCACCTCAAACTGCACCACCTCGGGGAGGAAGACGTGCCAACGATTTAAGAGACCTCTTTTCGGATTATTTTGTGAGCGCGGACGGTTCATTACCGTGGCAGATGTCAAAAATATAAAATATAACCAAATCCTGATGTGCTGAAAATAAAATAAATAAAAATGTAATAAACTTACCAATTTCTTTTGTTCGTCTTTTTCTAAATCATCAAATTTGGGCTCTAGTGAACGGCATACTTCTTTCCATTCTCGGTCTTTTAAATTCCTGTCCTTATATTCGTCACATCTTTTATCCCACAAACACTTCTTACTTTCTTACCGATTCAATTAAATCAATTATTTCGAAGGTAAATTTTCTCTTTGGTGGCATTTTTTTATGCAAAGCAAACACAATCTATATTTTCATAGACTGACTGCAGGCACTGAATGACAACACAGCAATAAAAATATCGTTGGGGATTGCGGCGTGTAGGCTAGAAATCATTTAATCCTATTGGCGTTCAAAAGTCAGGCGACACGATTTCGCGCGCTTTTTGACCGCCAAATCGCCAGTTTGCGCGGTAACGTCCTGCCGCGACGATATTAAATAATCGTCGCGGCTTTTTTAACACAGTGGGCGAACACTGCATTTGATTGTATGACAAATTTGTGAATTTTGGTCGTACGCGGCAAATCATGCCGTTACCGTCCTGTGGGCAAACGCCCTTAGGGTAAGTGCCCCTAACCTATTTAAAAATGTTTAATTTCGAAAAAAAAATTGGGTAAGTATTTACAAACCGGAGTCATCGCCGATTGAAATTTGGTATACGGGTTTTTTTGGTAGAAGAAAAAAGGTTTAAAAAAATAAAAAAAAAACATATATATATATTTAAATGGTGTTTATAAAATATTGTGAATTAATTTCTTGCTAATTAGTGTTAAATAAAGAATAATGTAAAAAGAAGGGGAAATATAGTGAAAATAAGGTGAGTTTGATGTTCAAACAAATCGTGTCCGAAAAAAGGTAATTTTCTAGAAACCTGCGGCAACCTGATTTTGACGAAATTTGGTTTTTTGGGGCGCTGATCACGAATCTGGAAAGAATTTTTTGGCGGAAACGTTTTGTTCTCGAGATATTCATCGTCAGACTTGAAATTTAAACTAATACTATTTTTACAATATTCCTCCTTCTTTTTGCACACAATTCTTGATTTAAAGCTAAAGTGGCACACATTATTTGATTTTCACCTTTTAAAACCCCGTTGTTTTACGTATTTTACATTATTTTTGCATTAAATTGCCTAGCTATACTTTGAATCATTTCAATCCCAGTGTGCCATGAAGCCCTATGTGTATGTATGGCTTGCTCGCATTCGCAAAATAATGTAAAAACGTAGAAAAACGGGATTTTAAAAGGTGAAAATCAAACATTTTGTGACACTTTAGCTTTAAATTAAGAATTGTGTGCAAAAAGAAGGGGAATATAGTGAAAATAAGCTTAGTTCAAAGTTGAACTTTGATGATGAATATCTCGAGAAGGAAAGGTTCCGCCAAAAAAATCTTTCAGATTCGTGATCAGCGCCCCAAAACCTCCGTATACCAAATTTCGTTAAGATCGGAGTTGCCGCAGGTTTCTAGAAAATTACCGAAAAACATATCTAGAAAGTTGCGGCAACTCCGATTTTGACAAAATTTGAAATTTGGTATACGGGGTTTTTGGGGCGCTGATCACGTATCAAAAGAAGTTTTTTCGGAAACGTTTCGTTCTCGATTCCTCGGATATCCATCAACAAGTTGAAAAATCAAACTAACCTCCAGTCCTCCACTTTATTTCCCATCTTTTACTCATAAATCTTAATTTAAAGCTAAAGCCCCGATTTTTTACGTATTTTTAATTTGTTTGGCATTAAATTGCATAGCTTCACTTTACAATCGTTTTCAGTCGCAGCAGGCTAAAGTGGCACAGTGTATACATGCTTGAAGCGTTTTTAAAGTGAACCTTTGCAATTTATTTAATAAAATGTATAAAATACATAAAAAAACGAGGTTTTAATAGGTGAAAATCAAATATTGGATGGTACTTTTAGTTAATAATTGTGTGCAAAAAAATGGGGAATGTAGTAAAAATAAGGTTAGTTTTATTTTCAACTTTAATGATGGATACCTATCTCGAGAACAAACATATCAAAAAAAAGCTTCCGTAATCAGTGCTCCTAAAAACCCCCGTACACCAAATTTTAATAAATCCAGAGTTTGTTTTCTGAAACTCCTGGTTTTTAAGCAAAAGTTTTTTTGTGTTTTAGTATCTGCGTTACAGTGCATGCTGCCTTTAATCTAGGTGACCCGGGTTCAAATCCCCAACAGAGGAGACATTTTTAGGCAACAATTATTTAAAAATATCGTCCGTGGTGGCAAAACCACGTTGTCTAAAAGGTGCTGTGAAATGCAGTATCTTAATATTGTAATTTCAATGCTTGGACAACGATGACCTGACACCCACAGTACCTAGTACAGTGGGTGCCGAGTCCATATATATAAGCCTTTGTGGGCTGTCATGGGCTAAGTGCTAAATTACTTATGAAAATTTAATTGAAAATCATAATTATAAAATTTACAGTTTTTTTTTTTAAATTGAAATATTTACAGGTATATGTGTTTGCCGATTCCTGAAACCAAAGTGCAAGTCTCTTATATCTGGATAGATGGCACTGGCATTGATTTGCGAATGCGGTCAAGAACTCTCGACTTTGTACCTTCGGTGTATAAAGATTGTCCAAACTGGAGTTTCGACGGCAGCAGCACTTTTTTAGTAAGAAACCAAAAAAATAATTTTATTGTTAAAAAAAAATATATTAAACTAAAAATTGTACACAAATTATGTTCGCTGTCAAGGAAAAATATTAGTCGGTTTTCGTATTTTACATATGAAGAGCCTAATCAGAGACAAGAATGAGACGAGTAACTGGTCCTAACAATTTGTCCATTGTATCTATCTCTTTCTGGTTTAACGCAAGTTCCAATAAATATGTCTTTGTCTTTCATCATGGCAGGCTATCGTAGATGGAGCAATCATCGCTTTGCCCTGGTTGTCAAGTTGTTTACAATTTCTGCATGTAAACTTTAATGTCCTTTGTGGATCACATCTAATTAAGAAAGAAAATATACCATGAATCGAATATTTTTAACTTGACAAACGTTGCCGCAGGCAGCACGCCGAAATGTTAATCGATATTTGTGTTTGATATTTTTCAATGGCCGATTTGTTTGGACAGTTTGTTTACATTTTCTGTGATTTATTGTGTGTTTCGTGGTTTTTTACCTTTAATTGGACTTTGAATATTGATTTTTATTAGTGATCACAGTGTATATATTAAATTTGTGCATTTCAACAGATAATTTAAGGTAATATTGACATGGTTATATAAGGTGTGTGTAATTATTTAACTTAAACCCCAATATTTTATATTAATAGGAAACAAAAACAAGTACCTAACATTAAGGGCAAAATAGCACAGCTATATAATTTGAATTTGGCGGGCAAACGATAAAGTCGACTCACGCGTCATCTGCGTTTGCCTTCCTTGAAGACAGACAAGGAAGGCCCAGCAGCTATCTCTCTCTCGGATAATTTATTTACATTTAGTTGCTCGTCTCATTGTTGTCTCCGGCGTAATTCTGCAGAGTAAAAACATGATAAATTTCTGTTGATTTTACTGCAAACTCAACATTTTTTTAGGCACTGTGGAAAAGTCTGACCTCTACGCATAGTACCTATTGCGATGTATTCTGATCCTTTTAGACGAGGTAATGTTTATGTTTTAAAATTAAGTTAGTCTTATTACAAAGTAGCAGGTACCGTGGTTGCCGGCTTATACAGGGTTATTTTTAAGTTGATACATTCCTTTTAACACTGTATGAAATGCAGGAAATAGGAGAATTTTTCAAATAAATTTATGTCCAAAATTACTTTTTTCCGAGATACAGGGTGTTAAAGTTTTAAGAAAAAGATGCCCTTTTATCATAACTTTCCTATCACTATAGATATTTACACAATATTTGTTACACTTCGTTTGACCATTACATTACATTTTTTGCTGTAAAAGTTTTTAAACAAATTTACCTAGTGGCGTTCGAACGAGATTTGTATTGAATATTTGTAAAGAAAAAATAGTACGCCACTGTTTTTTCTTCAAATCAATAGTAGCTTTGTTCGCGGGTTCGATTCTGAACCGGTTCTGGGACTATTCGCATGCGCAGTGAAAAAACAGCGTTCGCGGTTAGTAATATCCTGGAATTTTTAGTAACAGTTCTGTGTTCGCGGGTTACAATAGAATCAGTTCGTTACCGGTTCGTAACCTGATTAGCAGTCCTGGGATTTTTGCTGGAACTAAAAGTTCAGTTCGGAATTTCATGCGCATTGTCGACATGGTCAGTTGTTTTCTGTTTTTGTTGTACAGAAATAAACCGTTGTATTACATTTTGTTTGTTTCTGCCACTTTTATGCGGGTTAATATACCTGTTGAATATTTTTTTATATATTTTTGTGATTCTGAGCGTATATAAACAAAGTGATTTTAATTGTATTCCGTATGAATGTATGTATGCAATAAAATAAATAAAGATTTAATTAAAAAATATAGACAATATTACAAGATTTTACCATTTCTTTTTGTTTGAATTTTATCTTTAGTTAAATACACATAGGTACTGACGTACGATGAGACCTTCGAGTGGCATTCGACAGTATAACAATTTACCTTTGTGTTTAATTTTTTTGTCTAGTATCCAATTTAATCCATGAAAATCCTAACCAAAAGGCTAGGCTAGAATACATCCTCAGCTGTATAGAAAATCGTTCGCGGTAAAATAAAAATTCTGAACTAATAAATAACTAGACATGCGCTTTAAAACAATTCTAAAACCAGTTCGGTTCTGGTTCAGAATCGGTTCATTACTGGACCCGCGAACAAAGCTATTATTTTTAAGATACTAATTACTTTGGGGTTAATTTGGTTTTTTATATTTTTCCGTACGTTGAATGGTTTTCGATTTTAAAAATAAAAGCTATTTGATGCATGGCAAAATCGCTAAAATCTGATATGGTGTTTTGTATCTAAAATTCGTTTTGTTGGTCATGCAGTGAAATATCAAGAAACCAAATTAACCCTAAAGAAAATGAGTATAACAAAAATAATATTAGCTTTGTTCGCGGGTCTAGTAATGAACTGATTCTGAACCAGAACCGAACTGGTTTAGAATTGTTTTAAAGCGCATGTCTAGTTACTTATTAGTTCGGAATTTTTATTTACCGCGAACGATTTTCTATACAGCTGAGGATGTATTCTAACCCAGCCTTTTGGTTAGATTTTTCATGGTTAAATTGGATACTACTACAAAAAATAAATTCAAACAAAAGGTAATTGTTATACTGTCGAAAGCCACTGAGGTCTCCGGCGGAAGACGAGGGATTCCCTGCCCTCCTCTCGTTTTTAACATATGTATGTGTATTTAACTAAAGATAAAATTCAAACAACAGAAAATAGGAAAATCTAGCTATATTGTCTATATTTTTAATTAAATCTTTATTTATTTTATTGCATATACTACATTTATACGGAATACAATTAAAAATCCTTTGTTTATATACGCACAGAATCACAAAAATATAAAAAAATATTCAACAGGTATATTAACCCGCATGAAAGTGGCAGAAACAAATAAACTGTAATACAACAGTTTATTTCTGGTTAGTTCTGGTTAGTTCTGGTTAAAACTGTAATACAACAGTTTATTTCTGTACCACGAAAACAGAAAACAGCTGACCATGTCGACAATGCGCATGAAATTCCGAACTGAACTTTTAGTTCCAACAAAATCCCGGACTGCTAATCAGGTTACGAACCGGTAACGAACTGATTTCATTTGTAACCCGCGAACACGGAACTGTTACTAAAGATTCAGGATTTTAATAACCGCGAACGCTGTTTTTTCTTCACTGCGCATGCGAATAGTCCCAGGACCGGTTCAGAATCGAACCCGCGAACAAAGCTATTGATTCGAAGAAAAAGCAGTGGTGTATTATTTTTTCCTTAAATAAATGCGATACAGCAAAAAATGTATTGTATTGTCAAAAGAAGTGTACCAAATTTTGTGGAAATATCTGGAGTGGGAGAAAATATAATAAGGAACGCATTTTTCTTTAAATTTTAACACCCTATATCTGAAAGAAAGCATTTCCGACAATAATTTTATTTGATAAATGTCTTATTTTCTTTATACAGTGTTAAAAGAAAAGTCTCAACTTAAAAACAACCCTGTATATATTTAGCTCCATTTATATCATGAAAACACCTTTGTGGCACTTCTAGATCGCAGAGTAAATTTATCTATAGTTCTCGGAAGTAATAGAGACATTTTGCACCTCTTAAAATAACAGACGTTTTTTGGCCTCCTTATGGTTATCGTTATTAAACATAACGATTACGGCAGCAGTTTAAGACAGAGATTTTGCAGCCTCTTTTAAGAAATATATTTTGCGTCTGTGCTTTCGACACATAACCTTATTTTTGCCTGTGGTTCACCCATTTTAAAGTTAACGAAAAATCAGTATTTACTTTTATTCTTCATAAGATATAAATTCATATTTAAATATATGCAAACACTTCTGTTGATTTCGTTTTTTAAAGTAGATGCAAACAATACAGTATAAGCAAAACACAAAAAGTAAGGTTAGGTTTGGTAGTAGAATAAAAGCAAGTGTGCCAGATTGTAACATCTAAATTAATTACTGATTTAGAATATCCGTAAAAGTGCAAGTCCGTTTTAATTTCTTAACACTATTTGATTTTTATTACTGCAATAGATTTTTCGCTAATTAGAGCCTAGGTATAAATGATATTTTAATTAATACGGCATTAAAATTTTAACCTTTTAAATAATTGATATTAAAATTTCTACAATCCGGCAACCACGCAGTTTAACAATAACGATAACGATAACGATAAGCTCTTCGGTATTCATCCGTAATTAAAGGAGTCCGGTATGGTTAATAACGATAACGGATCATGTTTGCGTTACTGCGCAATCTCAGAATAACGTTAAACACAACGGAATTGCAAAATAAGGGGTGCAAAATGTCTCTAATAGCACTCCTCCTGGGTTCGTTTCCAGAAAAGCTCTTTATTTCTCTTAAATTTCATGCACTAAAAATAATTAATAATATTTAAAGGTAACAACAAGATTGTCCTTTGTGAAACGTTCACTCACGAAAAAAACCTACAAAACCAACAAGAGACAGGGTTGCATCGAAGTACTGAACAAAGTTTGCGATCAAGAAGTTGGCGTTCGGCTTTGAGCAAGAGTTTTACTTTACCGGCCTTGATGGTAGGCCCTTTGGTTGGCCTTGTGGTGGAAGACCTCATAACGTAGGTAAGATTTTTTTTTTATATTTCAATAATAGTACTCTTTACACACACAATATGGCGAGCGGTTTCAGTGCATGGGTTATTGTGACACATGAAGGTCTACATGAAGGCATTATTAGTTACAGCGGCGGCGTAGGGCGTACCATGCCATGAACGCGCCAAAAGAGTGCTTGCGTCGCTATCGCTCGCCTTGTATGGATCAATCAGACCCTTTCAGTGATTGTGATTCAGTTTTAAACAAAATGATAAGTTTAGAATTTGTAATATCTTTACATGTATGGTATAACTCTTTGTTTGACCTCTGGACAGTGCGGACGTGCGTAGAGGACTACAAAGTTCTTCCCGGAGTGGCGGCTAGAGGTGTCGTACGAACGTTTTTACCTTCGGGGATCAAGGAAAGATTCACACTAAATTGACGCCATCTTTCTTCTGGATCTAAGCGCTGTGAGCGAAGATTCCTATAAGCTGATGGTATCCTGTTTGGTGGTGAACACGAGGTATTTCTCAAATGGCGGGAAATAGATGGGCGTGCCCGTGGGAACTGTCAGTAGTGAAAGTGAAGGTTATACGTAACACCAGTAGCAGATCTTGGTTTGACAGTCGACAATTTATGCATTGCATCGATTATTGAATTATTTGTTTTCTTTTGAAATTTCTGGGAGCTACGAGCTCTATTATCCTGATTTTCCGCCGACGAAGCCCTGGAAAGCATAGTCCGGAAGGGGGAGAGTGGTGGATTGGACCTGAAGGGACCAAAACCAAGAAAAAAAAATGGAAATAGAAATAGAACATGTATGGTATGAATTGTTATCGCGGTAATGTGATAAGCAAACTATGGCAATCTGTACAGTACAAGGAGTAATGCGACCATTAAAGTCTCTAGAGACGTTTTTCTCCTCCTATTGTAGAGAATATATTTGTTTTGAAGGGTTTTTAAGGTTATACAGCGTGTCTACTTAAGTTCGCACCATATGGAAAACTGTTTTATTATTAACTTTAAGAAGAAAAGGCATTCTTCATAAAAAGCTCTGCTTCATCTAAAATCTAAAATTCAATCATCAGATTATAGTTTTTTGATGTGGTATACGAGGTATGTCAAAAATATGATTTTTTCTGCAATAACGAGCGTTTCAGTGACTTTTCGCTGTTTTGTCAGTTCTTAAGGGTTCTTCACATATTACATTTCTAAATAAGTATGCACTATTGTACAAACTTAAAATTTGGCCCTTAACACAAAAAAAAGTTTTTCTTGAAAATGAACAAGTCATGCAGAATGCATCTGCCCACATAAAATTATGATCTTGCGCCGCCACTGATTAGTTACTTACAAAATTTGCTCCACCCGAATTTTTGTTACATCCTGTGTTATAAAAATCCCTCTAGCTGATTTAAGGTTTATAATTATTTTCCATATTTTTATTAAAGGCAACAGAACTGCCTTTCATGCGATAACATTTACTATAGTTACGTTCTACCAAAGAATACCAATCCATAGAACCCCACAAGTGAGATTTCAGCGTACCTTAAAAATTTTAGTACCTACCGCGAGCAACAGATGACGAAAGTAGTACGATGTCGCTTTGCTAATACGATTACCATCAGAAATTGATAACAGTCGCTGACGAGCAGTCGGCCCGATCAGTTAGAGTGAGGATATACGCAAAATTTAATAAAAATAAAATCCCCGATAAATGGTAGTATCCATAAGATTATTAAATTTATGATTGCAGAATAGGATATATCGATGGGTTTTTGACAAAACATCGTAAGCGACATTCGTTAGTTTTACGGGAAACGTTTTTTTCATTGGCTTTATTTCAGATGAAGATATGTTTTGGTGGCAAGTCTGCCACCTGCCGTTGACAAGATAAATTAAATAAAAATTTAAAAAAATAAAAATTAACTATTATTTAGGTTTAGAATTTTAAAATTTTTAGCTTTTTTTTAGGAGATTCTGAAAATTTTAACATTAAAATGTTATGTCCGATATGTTTGTTTTGTAATTCAAATTAAGAAGAAATCTAAAATAAAAACATTCAGATCTCGGTTTTTCTTTAAAAATAACGCGATGGGAAGAAAAATCGTTTTCCGTAAAATTGGAGAATGTCGCTTACGATGTTTTGTAAAAACGCATCGATATATCCTATTCTGAAATAATAAATTTAATAATCTTATAAATACTGGGTCCATTTATCGGGAATTTTATTTTTATTAAATTTTGCGTATATCCTCACTCTAACTGATCGGTCCGACTGCTCGTCAGCGACTGCTATCAATTTCTGATGGTAATCGTATTAGCAAAGCGACATCGTACTACGTTCGCCATCTGTTGGTCGCGGAGGTACTAAAAATTTTAGGGTACGCTGAAATCTCACTTGTGGAGTTCTATGGATTGGTATTCTTTGGTTCTACTGTTGGCTTGATTTTCTGCTATTATATTAATATTTTTAAATGACGATTAGGGATTTTTATATAGTGTTTAAAAACAATATTTTAATTTTTAGGAAAAAATTATGGTGGAATCGGTTCACATCGTGTGATTGGTCGGGAAATTAGCGAGTGTATATATCGATGTTGTCTCTACGCAGGCATAGATCTGTATGGAACAACACCTGAGGTAATCAAATTCTACAGGGTGTTTTTTTTCTATAAAACTTTTAGTCCCTGGGCTAGTAATGAAATGTACTTCATGATAAGAACAATTTTAAAACCGTTTTAGGAAGGTTCCTTTGACGAGTCTACCACGAATATTCATACCGCCATATATGGAAGCGGCGCTTTAACCCAGCCTGTCAATGTCAAATGTTTCGTGTGTCGGAATGGGCGAACGCGTCACTTTTGTCGGACAAGTTTACCACAATGTTTTACATGCAATTTTTGAAACATTGTGCCAAAATCGTAAGTGATAAAGTCACGTAACCTGCCTAGTCCGATATCCCAAAAATGTGTTTGATTCTTATGGTTTCATGACTGTAACCGTAACTATTTATGGCAAAATGTTTAAAAATTGCATGTAAAACATTGTGGTAAACTTGTTCAACAAAAAAGTGACGCGTTCGCCCAGCCCGACACCCGTAACTTTTGACATTGACAGACTGGGTTAAAGCGCCGCTTCCATATATGGAGGTATGAATATTCGTGGTAGACTCGTCAAAAGGAACCCCTAAAAAGTTTTAAAAGTGATCTTATCATGAAGTTCATGTCATTACTGGCCCAGCGGTTATATTACCATAAAGATATATTTTGCGGTTATATTACCATAAAGATATATTTTTTTTTTCAGAGAGCTTACGGCCAATGGGAATTCCTAACCGGGCCAACTTTAAGTATAAAATCCGCCGATGATTTGTGGGTTGCTAGGTATATTATACAGAGGGTTGCAGAAGACTATGGAATATCGGCTTCGTTCAAGGCGAATTTAGTTGATGGTGGTATACCATCAGGTAAAGTCAATTCTCCATAAGCTGTTTATTTTTCTTGAAGAAGGAAATATAAACATGTTTTTTTAGGATTACACACGAATATGTCCACAAAAGGTACAAGGCAAGACGGAGGAATAAAGTGTATTCAGGAGTATATTAAGAGGCTAGAAAAGAACCATAAAGATGATATAAAAATATTTTGACTGCATAGGAGGTAAATTATTTGGAACAAAAAGGTTTTTGGCTTATTCCAAGAGTGAATAGGGTGTTTTTTTGTTGTTGGGATTATAGGGTAAAGGCTTAACGCTCAGAGATACAAAAACTGAAACACGTTTGCTTTATTTTTTGTGTTTAGTTTAATGGCTCACTCAGAACCACGCCAACTTGATTGGTTTACAAGATACAGGGTAATTCTTAAAATTTGTACAGAATGCTTTCTACTGAAATCTAACGGGGTGATTTCTTGTGTCTTTTTATTGATGTATTTTTTAAATATCTTGGGAACCATTTAATGGATTTAGATAAAATTTGGGACACTCTGCCTAGTTAAGGAATATTGGGTTCAGTGGCGTCTCAGTGGGCATCACAGTACATTATTATTGTAGAAAAAAAGTACTCCACTGACTTCTAATTAACTTTTAATATTTTTTTATGATGAAGCTAATTTACAATTCAACTTTTTAGTTTCTTGTATTTTTCTGTATCTAGCTTTGTTTGAAAAAAATAAAGCCACTTTATTTCCTCTAAAAGTAGAAGCCATAGACAACATGATATAAAAAGCAAAAATAAAATAAAACAATTATTTGTCTTAAAATAAATAAGCAATCATGCTTTTTTATTGAAAATAGGCATTCTCCTTATTTACTAAGGTCGAAATTGATTTAATTTTAGATTTTATTTCATGCTGTTTATGGCTACTTTTTAGAATCACTAAGTGGCTTTAATCTTTTTTTTCTCGAAAACAAAGCGAGATACGAAAATTCAAGAGACTAAAAGTTGCACCTTTTATTGCTTAATTTAAAAAAATATATAAAACCATAAAAAGTCAGTGGTGTACTTTTTTTCGTAATAATATTAGCTCTGGTGCCCACTGAGACGTCACTGGACCCAATTATCTTAGTCTGGGTGGAGCTTTACAAGCGCCTTATCATACATCAAATAAGTGTACCAAATTTTATCCAAATCGGTTAATGGTTTTTAGGATATTTATAAAATACTGACTTAAAAAAACTGTAATGCCCTGTATCTCAAAAATCATGCAAGTTCGCCCATATGTTTATAAAAACTTTTTTTTATAAAAAGACATAAGAAATCACCCCCTTAAGTTTCGCACCGTAGTTAGGAAACCACCCTGTTTTATCAGATACAAGGGTTGCTTTCCAGTGACGAAATTCTTGTGCGTCACGCTCCAGGGCTTGAAGCTCTTGAACTGCTCTAAAAGTTAGTCACTGGAACGCATCCTTAGACAAGGAAAGAGAAATATTTTAAGAAATTTTAAAATTTCGTTGTTTTTAACCTTCTTGGCTTTATAATAATAATCTCTGTTTAATATCTAATTCAATTTTAAATAAATCATTTTAAAAATCCATCCTTAACCATAAAAAACACGTTTGAAGCACAAAAACCAAAAGAGGGGTTGTGCATGAGGGGCAAGGGGAAAGAAAACGGAGCAGCTCAGGTGCATAACACTTTCCGTCACTGGAACGCCATAAAGTAGAACGAAATGCTCCTGAGCTACTCGGGAGCGCTCTATTTGCGTCATTGGAAAGCCACTGAGGACTACAACCAAAATTAATATTTGTTTTAATTTTTTAGGTTCTGAAGTTAAAAAAGCTTGACAGGTCACAACCAAACCTGTCATGTTGACAAATTTAAATCGGGTATCGGAGATAGAAGTGCCTGTATAAGAATACCGCCATCTGTGGCCGACAAGAAAAAAGGATTTTTCGAAGATAGGAAGACCTGTTGCGTGTGCAGATCCATATTCGGTGATATACGCTTTGATCAAAACTTGTCTTCTTTAGAAAAAAATGTGACAATTAAATGTACTTTTACGTTTATTATTTATTGTTAAATCTGAAAGCAAAACCAATAATGAATCCCCTTATAAAAAGTTAATTAAAAAAATGTACAAAATAAAATATGCTTTAACATAATATCATATCTGAAAGAAGTTTGATAATTACAATAATCGCATTTAAATCTTTGCTTTATGAAAAATGTAACACTTACAAAGATTTAATTTAAAAACAGTAACAGCTTTAGCTATGATGTCAGAAAGAGTTTTTTTAGTGTCTTATGTAAAGGGGTTGATAATCACAATGATCGCATTTAAACGTATTAAAAAATGTTATATAAATCACAATGATAGAGCTTCCGGGACCTTACACACTTTTGTTATAGTTATCCAACAAATAGAAAAAACAATTTTTTATTGTGTTCCTACAAAAACTTAATTTCTGCAAATATATTGAACATCAAAGAACAGTTTATACATATGATTACATACAGTAACATTTACAGTAACTAGTGTTTTTAAAGATTTTTATGACATAAAAGATGTTTTACCATACTATGTTTGTAAGGAGTCTGATGATCACAATAATCGCATTTAAACCTAGTTACTTCTTCGGAATTTCTATGGCGAAGGAAATGCGTCTTTAAACTGCTTTTGTGAAAAGTCTGATAATCACACTGATCGCATTTAAAAACAGCAACATCTTTAAGAATATTATGTCGAAGATAGTGTTTTTTTTTTAAATCACCTTTTGTACATGGTTTGATAATCACAATGGTCGCATTTAAACATTTTAACATCTTCTGATTTTTGTATGTCGACGAGAGTGTCGTTTTAAAGTTGCTTTTCCAGTGCTTTATAATGACACTGATCGCATTTATAAATATAAACTTCTTCGGGATTTTTATGTAAGGGAAGATGCCTTTTTAAATTGCTCTTATGAAGAAATTTTTGATCGCACTGATCACATTTAAACATATCAATTACTTCCAGCTTTCTATGTCGGAGAAAGTGGGTCGTTAAAGTGCCTTTGTATGGGGTTTGATAATCACAAAAATCGCATTTAAACATACTTATTTCTTCGGGTTTTTATGTCAAAGAAGATGCGTTTTTAAATTGATCTTCTGAAGAGTTTGATAATCACACTGATCGCATTTAAACATTTTTGCCTCATCTTGATTTTTATGTCGGAGAATGTGAACTATTAAAGCAGCTTTGTAAGGACTTTGATGATCCCAATAATCGTATTTAAACATATTTTTATTGTCGGGATTTTTGTGTCGAAGTTGACATGTCTTTAAACTACCTTTTCAACAAGTTTGATAATCACATTGATCGCATTTAAACATGACGATATCTTCGGGTTTATTATGTCGAAAAGAATGTTTTTAACACGCTTTTATTAACTTGGGTTGTAACTATCTATCAATCTGGCTGGCTATGTAACGGAATCTTTGAGCCTAATTTTAACCAACTTCCAGCTATTCGATTTCTTTGAAACTTTGCACACGTATTAAGGAAACATGACAATGCAATAATCTGCAAACAGTATCCCGTTAAGTTCCAGCATTTTCCAGGAAAACCGGAAAAGTGAAAATCGTACGTTCTGGCGGATGCGCCAGATTAGACAATTGAAATTGAATAATCGAACTTGACAACATTTGCCGACGGGTTGGGGACAGGGGCTCAATTCTGCTAAATTGAACTCATTCGTTCGCTGAACGTATTCGTTCCGGGAGCGTATAACCTTCATCTGTTTTTTTTTTTAACGAACGAATAACCTTCACTTGTTTTTTAAAACAGGCGGTCATCAAAATAATAATGCCCAACATGACTTATACATAAATTACCAAGCTTCTGTAATTTGTAAAAAATGATAAAAACACTTACTTGATGCCTCATATTTAGACAAAGAAAACTATCACTAGGTAATAAACCAAAGCATTTTCAATACGTTGTTTACAGTGGAAAACATCATTTTCAACAAATTTAATATTTTTCATAAAACGGTAATAAACTTTTCTAACCTCTAACTTTGGTGTATTGTGGGTTAGCTACCTACTGACTGATAGCCTAGTTTACACCGCAAAGCTACCCACTGACTGATAGCCTAGTTTACACCGCAAAGATCTTTGGATTCTTTTAAATGAGTTTTAACTTTAGTAATAAAATCAAAATTGGGTATCAAACTTTACTATTTATGAGTTTGCATAAGATGAAAAGTACGCTTGACTTTGACAAATCTGTCATATTTTAAATTTTAATGCGGTGTTGTGCGCCAATTTGGGAAGGTGGCTATGCACGAAAGAAAACTTTTTAACACGCTTTTATTAACTTGGGTTGTAACTATCTATCTATCCATCTGGCTATCTATGTAACGGGATCTTTGAGCCTAATTTTAACCAACTTCCAGCTATTCGATTTCTTTGAAACTTTGCACACTTATTAATGACCCATGACAATGCAATAATCTGCAAACAGTATCCCGTTATCTTGTTTTTGATCGCCAGGAAAAAAAAATCCATTATATTATAAAAACAACACCTGGGTTGCCATCTGTTGGCAACATTCCAAACTTTGCTACTCAATTGCGAAGAAATTTTTTAGTGGGTTGCCATCTGTTGGCAACATTTCAAACTTTGCTACTCTTTGCCATCTGTTGGCAACATTCCAAACTTTGCTACTCAATTGCGAAGACATTTTTAGTGGGTTGCCATCTGTTGGCAACATTTCAAACTTTGCTACTCTTGTTCACTAAAAATGTTTTCGCCATTTTGTCAAGAGTAGCAAAGTTAATTGATATAACGAACTAAAAATGAAAAATAATTAATAGTTTAAAAACTAAAAAACACGCTTTTATATGCAACCGAACTAAAAATTAGAAAATAATTTTTCATTAAAAAAAAATATTGTCATTTCATAGTAAAAAGCGTGGGGTGCTTAATATATTAAATGTTATAATTATTATATTTGCCAATATCTATGATGGAAAAGTTATGAAAAAATAGTAAAATGCACCCCACGCTTTTTACTATGAAATGACAATATTTTTTTTAATGAAAAATTATTTTCTAATTTTTAGTTCGGTTGCATATAAAAGCGTGTTTTTAGTTTTTTAAACTATTAATTATTTTAAATTGTCTTTCCAGGGAGATTGATAATCACACTAAGCGCATTTAAATATAATAACATCAACAAGATTTTTATGTTAATGTACCAAGTGTCTCCAATTTAAAATTATCATATGTTTGAAAATCACAATGGGTGCATTTGAAAACTTTAACAAGATGTAATACCGTAAGTAAAATTATTCAAATTTTGATTTGACTCTGCATGACACTGAAGACCAATTTCTGCTGTACAATTTCAATGTATCTTTTGATCAGTACCAGTATAATATTCCAGCATTTCAACCTTAATATAATTTTTCTCATTCTTAATTTTGCAATCCACAAAAACTATTTTATATAAATTTTTATCTTCCTCTGGTATTTCTGGATTTTTAGTTTTAAAAGCTTTTAACATTTGTTGAACAGAAAAGAATTTAGAAATATAAGTCCAAGAACAACTTAATTATCTCTTATTTTTGTATACATTTAAACCTCTATACCTCGAAATTCAAGGGACCGCCAATTTACTTCGAGTTAAAGAATATAAGTGCGAAAATAATACAAAATTTATCAAAAATGTTTTATTGTAACAAAAATAGCACAACAAAGCCATAAAAATACATTATATTGCAGCAAAAAGAAATTGGTAAACTTTTTACCGTATTATTTAAGGTATGTAAAAACATAAGTATGTACATGGGTTATACTAATAATACAGGGCGTCCGAAAATAACGCGTCAGGATTGTTAAAAAAAAAAAAAATCAACATTCTGTATATCCGTTAATTTTGAGTTTTCGAAAAAATTGTATATAAGTTTGTTGCATTAATTATTTGTGCTGAATTACCCACCGAAATCCTGACGCGTAATTTCCGGACACCCTGTATAATAGACAATAAAAATTTTAGCGCAATAAAAATGTTATTTTTTTAAATAATCTGTAATCAGGTTTTGATTAGCCATTTTTCTTTCGCAATCAACCCGTGTATAATTTCTTAAACCTGAGACAAGGGTGGGAATTGAAACTGATCCGATCGTAGAGCTATCATTCATGACGTTCCAACTCTTGGACGAGTCTCAGTGCTTTAACATAAGTCCTGGCTGAGGCGGCTTTTCCCTTGGCATTGCTTCTGTATCACTTTCATCGGATTTTTCTTCTTCACGGTGGGTTGCCTATCACTGGCGAGGAATTTTCCTCGTCTGTAGACTTGCATTTCCCTGAAGTATCGAGGTCCTCAAAATCCAGATTCATAAAGCACTCATGGATATCGCATCATTAAAATGGCACATTTGCAAATATTTGTTGAATGACTGTTCAACTTCAGCGATTTGTTGTCGTTCACACTTCATTTCATCTCTCTTTATCTTAAAATGTATTTACTCGAATCCGCTTTTCTGAAGCAATTCCGGATTGTTGTTTATATCCACACTCAGCTACGGTCGTCATTTATGTTAAATATCGAGAAGATCAATTTTGGAATGGAAGATCAAGCCAGGTTCTGTTTAAAGTTTTTAAACGGCGTCGATACAATGAACTCTTAAAGTTTTCTTACGACGTCTGATTGAAGCTGTACTTTCAACAGCATTCGGCGGAAAATGTTAACTGGACCGATATTCCAGATTTATTTGAGACGTGCTGACAGCCGCCTGACACAAATAATAATTTCTTCGATTTCTTGACGCAAAATATTTCATTACCACACCAAAGATCACTGGTCATCCGCGCTTTTTGTTATTTTTATAGTCATAAACATTTAACTCCCTTGAAACATCAGGTGTTCGACACTTTTCCTATTAAAGAATTTTAACTTTCGCGCACCAACAGATAGTCGCAAAATATTCGCTCATTTTGCCTGCGGGCATGCCTTCATTTTTTGAAAACACGTTTGTCAGCAAAATTTGTTAGTCGCATCAGTTCATCTCGCGCCGAAATGCCCTTGCCATAGGAGGCTGAACATACGCAACATCTTTATCCAAATATCAGATTTTCCTGTCAATGACTAATTATCGCAGACCTACACTATGCCATGTCTGAAATCACCGAAAAATTATCATACTTACATCACACGTCACTTACCTTCTTTAAATTTTTTCAGTTTATCCTGACCAGTTAGTCTCCGAACACCATTTTTTTTGCGTACTTGGCGCTTTGTGTTCAGTACTGATTTGATACGGTTAAATTTTTCCCAGTCGATACAAACCACTTAACAAGACTGACAGTTTCAGCGTGCTCATTTCGCCTGGTGCTTTATCTTGTTTAGCGCCGGAATCGAAGTACGCTTGTTTCCGAGACGTATTCTTGCGCTATATTCTGCGCAATGAACTTTTTGTCCACATTCTGCCTTTGCCCTATCTTCTTCACCGTCATCCTTGGCTGTGGCGGCAGGTTTGGCACCGTGCACGCACTGCTGACTGTACTAAAAAGTAAAAGAAATGATAAAACACTCACCAATAGAATCCCAGCCAGATCTTTTTTCTTTGGACAAACCACAAAAGACTAAAAGCCTCAAATACTAACGTACGTGGGTGTCTTAAGCGAGGTAAGAGGGTTTGTTAGACACGGGACTTCAGTCACTTGAAGACTTCGGGGGGAAGGAAAGACCTCCGCGGGCAGCTGGTTCCACATTCTAGAAACTCTAGGTACAGTGATCTGAACAAAGCTGAAAGCTCGGGGGCCTGTCAGTTGGACCGTATGCCGGGACGCAGACGCGTCGCTGCTCACGACCTTTCGCGTGATTCCCAACTAAAAGTACACGACAACGAAGTGCTAGCGCTGATCCTCGACTGGATATCTTGACTTATATAGACTTATTTATCACTTGGGGCAAATTATCTGCTTGAAGTGCGGAAATTTTTAAGTTATAAGAGATTAGCAATACACAGTAACTGTAGCAATTGAGCAGGGAACAGCAATAAACTCTCGACTGTTATAGTACTTCGAGTTGTGGAGAGTTCAAGTTATAGAGGTTCAGCTGTAAGTAAAATCCTTCATTACCTAGAGAACTAAACTTCCAAAGATCTTTAAATAACTCTCAGATATCACGCCACAACTCACTTTCTAAGATTATCTTCATGTTTGAAAAAGTAGTAGTAGTAGGAGGCAGTAGTAGTAGTTACTGTCTCTAAAAGTAGATTTTTTCACGAGCATTCTATAAAAAATGTAACATGCCTGATAAAAAAAAACTATGTTATGTCTAAAACATGTACATCCCTAGGTGCTGATCATGGTTAGAATAGATGGGAGACGTCGTGAACACTGTGAGCTTTGGATGTGGTTCAGAGTCCCCGTTAACCAGTCTCACACATGACCACCCAGGTTGTGATGGAGAAAAGATGGATTTTAGTCCTTGCACTGGTTAAACTAACAGGAACTCAACCCTAATTAGGCGCGTAGAGAATTTTACTGTAATTTGTCAAATGGTGTATTTAATACACCAATGAAAAGTTACGTGCTTTAAAGCAACTTTCTTGCAAATATGTGCAACAAATACGTGTTTAATACTAAATATGCTTTAATTAAAGTTGTTTAACCTGTAAATTAATAATTCTAATTTATAAAAGCAAAATATTTCCTAAAAATAAAAACAAGTCAAAATAATTTGATAGACACTGTCGGTCCAGCATTTTTGAGTTTTTACTGGTCTTTGGTTGTCTGGAACTGAAAGTTTAATATGTATTTTTATATTTTTTGAATAACTACTAGCGAACTACTTACCGTCACAGCACACCAACGACATCCTTTTGCTAAGATACACAGATTTAGTAAAAGAAATAGGTTTTTAAAGCAAATAGTGATGTCTCTTTTTAAAACTGGTGTACAAAATATAACAGCGCACCTAATTAAGGGTTAAAATAAAAAATAACAGAATGGATCTACTAGCACTTACTTATTTAAATCCATAGCAGAAGAAGCCAAAGTGTTTTCCAAACAGATTTCAGTATTTTTTAAATTCAAAATCATTGCTTTCTGGTTCTAATTTGATTTTTGAGAAAGTGGAAGTACCATCTTTAATTGCTAGGTTGTTGTGCTCTTCTTTAACTAGTGCCACCGACAAATTATTATCAAGTTGATGGATATCTTCCATTTTAATGAAAATTACATGCAGAAAATTCCATGGTACTTCGTTTTTTGCAATCCCAGGAGATATTCTTGGTTGCAAACCAAGTGATATCTTTCACCTAATATGCATGGATTCCTATGTAAAATTTGCATCAAATAATTCGCCTTTATTAAAGGCTATGGCCATAAAAAGCAATAATACTGTAAACGGAGTGTATGAGGCAGTAAATAGATTTTTTACAAATT
>JACEGR010008074.1:0-41250 GCA_014170235.1 Listronotus bonariensis
TACTGATCGATGTTAAAACCTATTGCTCATTCATTATGCAGATGTAAATATCTTTTTATTTAAGTTTTAAAAAATGAACAGATTATTTTTATTTTAGTTAAAGTGCGCCAAATATTTACTTCTATATCGCCATTAGTTTGATACCAGCCGACTCCAAAATGCATCAAACAGAATGGAAAGCATTTAAGCACATTTTTAAAATTAAACATCCGGGGCAATAAAATTATTATTAAGCTACTTGAGATAATCGTTTAGTTGCTGTTATAAATAATAGCAATTGGTTAATACATGTTGTAACGGCCGTATTCACGCAAGCCTTGACAAATATTTATCAGACTGATTAATCTTCTATAGATGTCCGGGTAATAAGTAGGGATGTCAAATTTCAAAAGACTACATGATATATCGATATCGATAAATATCGCTTTGGCTAATATCGATTATTAGATATATCGAAGATCAATATATCGATATTTGAGAGAAAAAAATATCAATAAATTATCTAATGTTACATCTTTTTAACAGGTAGTAGGTTAATAAATATGGCATAATAGTAAAAATTACCCTAATTTTTTTTTTTTAATTTATTTAACTATACAACATTTTGTAAAAAAAGAATCTTCTTTTAATTTTAACTTATTTACCACAAATATCAAAAATATTTGGTATCCATGTATCGGTACTTTGAGAAGTGAAATATAAATGAAAACTATCGATATTTGATTTCCGATTATATCGATATTTAAAAATGATCGATATAAAATTGTCATTCTTAGTAATCGGATATAGTAAAAAAGGGACTAATTTATCATTTTAACCAATTAAGTTAGCGTGAATCTGATTGTACCATTAAAAGATACACTAAAAAAAGAGGGGGACACGCATCTTGGTTTTTTTGTATCTCTTGTCATTTAGCCCATAGCCTATTATCCCAACCAAAAAAAAAAACTAGGTCCTTCATTTTTTGGAAAGTAATCATATCTTTTAATATGAATGAATGAAATGAAAATTGTTATCATACCTATATAGGTCAGTAAAATTACATGATTAATGAACGATGGGCATTATGGGCAAACCTACAGGTGAACAAATAAAAAAACAAAAGAAACTGTGTGCTATGTTGTTTGTCAAAAATCTTTAGAGGTATTTTGTGGTATTTTTACAAATATAATATTTTCTTAACATGACAAAAGTAACTAAAAGAAAATGCCTTTTCGGGCAACTAAAATCAGCAGGTGGCATTAAACAATCGCGTGCGGTCCTTAAACAAACACAATATATAATTTTATTTCAAAAATTATACTATAATCTTACGACCAAGGCGTCAAATGTACCATAATATACAAATTAAATTAGTCGTCACATGCAAATCACGAATTTATAACTTGCTGCGCGGCGCTTACCGCGTAAAATTTTAGATAGACCAGTGGCAGAAGGTAAAAAGTTTTAAAAAAAATGTAGTCAGGTGAAACCCATAAAAAATGTGGAAAAAATTACAACAAAAACATTAAAAGAAAAATAAATTACATGTATTCTGGAGGTTGGGAAGTGACAGGGGTTATTTGTAAGGGTAAAAGGCGGTTTTTGTCGATTTTCGGTAAAAAACTAGTGTTCGTTAGGGAGTTATTGACCTTTAAATATGTATATATATATATATATATATATATATATATAAATATATATATATATATATATATATATATATATATATATATATATATATATATATATATATATATATATATATATATATATATACATATATATATATTATAACTTTTAAACTGTTTGCTACAGTACCAATAATATTTGGGCAACTAAATACTTTTATAGTAATGCTTCTTTCCACAGTTGAACCTATGTTCGGTGAGTCGAGATTATGCGGGGGGTGACGATTTTTTTCAGAGGTGAAAAATTTGATATTTTGCTTTCACTATTTGATCTTTTTATTTTTTTTTTTACAAGAAAACGAATTACCTTATTTAAATAATTATCTTGTACCATTTTGAATAAAATCAAATTCAAAAAACTGACATTTCGGCATTTGTAGAAATTATTTTTTTGACAAAAATTACCGTGGTAATGTATTTTTTTTCACCGTCAGAAAGAAGAGACTTTTGACTTTTAAAAATGCCGATCTTTTGACACGTACATTTCTAATTTAAAATACAAACAAGATTTAAGTAAAAAATAAATTATGTACCATATAATGTCGGAAAGGGTGTGAGGGGGTGTTTAGTGTAAAATAAAGTATTTCTAGATTTTTGGCCACACTAGAATCCTATAGAAAGTTAAACGATAAAGTTGTAGGCAGTGTAAATATCTACATTTGTATTTGCGCTTTTCTTATATTTCAAAATTTGGGTAAAAAATAAAATAACCAAGTTGTTCTTTTTAATTTTTATCTTTTACCAAACATAACCACAACATTAAAAAAACGTACCTTTGCATGTTTTAAATTCACTGTAATTTTTTGGTTTAAAGTGTTTAATTTTTCACATTATTTTGAATCAAAAATTTACGTGTCGATATAAATACAAGTAGTAGGGTGTGGCAGTATACGGACATGACGTCAGGGTCACTTGGCGGACGCTGACGTCAGCTCTCTGACGTAGGAGTCTGACGTAGAAATTTGTCGTTTAGGATGACGTAGGAGTCTGACGTAGAATGTTTGACGTAGAAATTTGACGTATTTGACGTCATTTGACGTCGGCGCCAACTTGAGTGAAAAGGAACCTCAGCGTCGCGGCGGTGCGTGGGTGCGATCCTGTATCGGCTTCCGTTTTTTGCGACATATATAATTGTTTCGGTTTCCTTATTTTTAACAAATATATATATAGGAACCATAAATAATATTTTTATCAAAAAGACCTTGCAAATTTTTTCCAGCGTATAACAGTTTTTACAAAATTGATCGGTATATATAAATTAACATTACCCGTATAATCAGCTGATGTAGTAGTATTAGTAGTAAAACTTGCGCTTATCACGGCTTCCGTTTTAAAATTCGATTTATCTATCATCCTTTCGCGACATAATATTTGTTTCGGTTTCCTTATTTTTAGAAAATGCATATATATAAAATGCACATACAAATAAAATTGATGTTTTTGTTTTTACAAAATGCTTCGCAAATATTTGTTATTTTTAAAATTTCAACAATAATAATGCGGTTTTCAGGCTTCCTTATTTTTTCATACATTAACACAAATATTTTTTTGAAATACAATAATAATAATGCGGTTTTCAAGCTTCCTTATTTTCAAAATTCTAACAATATTAGTCGGTAAAAATACAATTAACGACTTACAAATATTTAAAATAATAAAATAATAATTTTTGTATGTTTTCTAAATTAACCCTAAAATAAGACTTAAGGGTATTTTTAAAAATATTTTATAAAAGGGATCATGAAAGATCGTTATCAGCCGGGGTACCGAAGGTACTTTTCCGCTATTTGCGCAAACTTTACTATAATGGTTTAGCCAGAAAATGAGTTTTAGGGTCTGCGCATGTTGCCAATGTGGCTTAAACAGTTTTTGACGTATATTTCGGCTTCCTAGTAGACCAATTTTAGTTATTCTTTTTTAAACAATTTATTTTTAATAAGCCTATAAATATTAGTGCTAAAAATTTAAATAATTATGTTATTTGAGTGTAAATAGGGCCTTAACAGTTTTTAACGTATATTTAGGTTTCTAGTAGACCGATTTTAGTTGTTCTTTTTGCTAATAATTTAATTTTTATAAATCAACAAATATTAATACTAAAATTTTTAATAATTATGTTATTTGAGTGTAAATAGGGCCTTAACAGTTTTTAACGTATATCTTGGCTTCTAGTGGTTTGATTTTAGTCATTCTTTTTTAAACAATTATTTTTAATAAATATAACACTAATTTTTAAATAAATATGTTATTTGAGAGTAAATAGGGCCTTAACAGTTTTTAACGTATATTTTGGTTTCTAGTAGACCGATTTTAGTTGTTCTTTTTGCTAATAATTAAATTTTTATAAATCTACAAATATTAATACTAAAATTTTTAATAATTATGTTATTCGAGTGTAAATAGGACCTTAACAGTTTTAACGTATATCTTGGCTTCTAGTGGTTTGATTTTAGTCATTCTTTTTTAAACAATTATTTTTAATAAATATATTAACACTAATTTTTTAAATAAATATGTTATTTGAGAGTAAATAGGGCCTTAACAGTTTTTAACGTATATTTCGGTTTCTAGTAGACCGATTTTAGTTGTTCTTTTTGCTAATAATTTAATTTTTATAAATCTACAAATATTAATACTAAAATTTTTAATAATTATGTTATTTGAGTGTAAATAGGGCCTTAACATTTTTAACGTATATCTTGGCTTCTAGTGGTTTCATTTTAGTCATTCTTTTTTTAAACAATTATTTTTAATAAATATATTAACACTAATTTTTTAAATAAATATGTTATTTGAGAGTAAATAAGGCCTTAACAGTTTTTAACGTATATTAGAAATACAGGGCTGTTTTTGGAAATACAGGGCTGTTTTTAGAAATACAGGGCTGTTTTTAAAAATACAGGGCTGTTTTTAGAAATACAGGGCTGTTTTTGAAAATACAGGGCTGTTTTTGGAAATACAGGGCTGTTTTTGGAAATACAGGGCTGTTTTTAAATACAGGGCTGTTTTTGGAAATACAGGACTGTTTTTGGAAATACTGGGCTGTTTTTTCAAAATCAACTTCGTTTAGTAGTAAATGATACCATTCTTGATTGCATTGCTCGTAATCCTCGGCAACTTTACTTGGAAACAAAGGATTTACTTCGTTGATGTTTAGGAGTGTGTAGAAATCTGTATTAGATACAACAGACATTTTAGGATAGATTTAATGATTTTTAAGCTAAGCACAATGTTTCACTTTGAATGTCTACGACAGACTGACCAGGTCTCTCTGGACTTATCTAATATATGTATTTACAATTATGACACCAGCGCAAAAGTCTAAACATGAACAGGTAATTAAATATAAACAGCAAAATAAACAGTTGAACAGCCCTGTATTTTGAAAATACAGCCCTGTATTTTCAAATACGGCACCGTTTTTAAAATACGGCACCGTTTTTAAAATACGGCACCGTTTTTAAAATACGGCACCGTTTTAAAATACGGCACCGTTTTTTAAAATACGGCACCGTTTTAAAATACGGCACCGTTTTTAAAATACGGCACCGTTTTTAAAATACGGCACCGTCTTTTTTAAAATACGGCACCGTTTTAAAATACAGCTAACGCTATCTAAATTCCATAAGAGAGTGGTATTTTATAGCATATTCAGCAATTTTACAGTGGGGGCCGTAATTTCTAACTTATCCGGCTTATCAAGTGACATGCTTGACTTTGAAATTTAAAACGGTGCCTTATTTTAAAAAACGGTGCCGTATTTTAGAAAACGGTGCTGTATTTTAAAAAACGGTGCCGTATTTCTAAAAAACGGTGCCGTATTTTAAGCAGTGCTGTATTTTAAACGGTGCCGTATTTTAAAAAACGGTGCCGTATTTTAAAAAACGGTGCCGTATTTTAAAAAACGGTGCCGTATTTTAAAAAACGGTGCCGTATTTTAAAAAACGGTGCCGTATTTTAAAAAACGGTGCCGTATTTTAAAAAACGGTGCCGTATTTTAAAAACGGTGCCGTATTTTAAAAAACGGTGCCGTATTTTAAAACGGTGCCGTATTTTAAAAAAACGGTGCCGTATTTGAAAATACAGGGCTGTATTTTCAAAATACAGGGCTGTTCAACTGTTTATTTTGCTGTTTATATTTAATTACCTGTTCATGTTTAGACTTTTGCGCTGGTGTCATAATTGTAAATACATATATTAGATAAGTCCAGAGAGACCTGGTCAGTCTGTCGTAGACATTCAAAGTGAAACATTGTGCTTAGCTTAAAAATCATTAAATCTATCCTAAAATGTCTGTTGTATCTAATACAGATTTCTACACACTCCTAAACATCAACGAAGTAAATCCTTTGTTTCCAAGTAAAGTTGCCGAGGATTACGAGCAATGCAATCAAGAATGGTATCATTTACTACTAAACGAAGTTGATTTTGAAAAAACAGCCCAGTATTTCCAAAAACAGTCCTGTATTTCCAAAAACAGCCCTGTATTTAAAAAACAGCCCTGTATTTCCAAAAACAGCCCTGTATTTCCAAAAACAGCCCTGTATTTTCAAAAACAGCCCTGTATTTCTAAAAACAGCCCTGTATTTTTAAAAACAGCCCTGTATTTCTAAAAACAGCCCTGTATTTCCAAAAACAGCCCTGTATTTCTAATATACGTTAAAAACTGTTAAGGCCTTATTTACTCTCAAATAACATATTTATTTAAAAATTAGTGTTAATATATTTATTAAAAATAATTGTTTAAAAAAGAATGACTAAAATGAAACCACTAGAAGCCAAGATATACGTTAAAAAATGTTAAGGCCCTATTTACACTCAAATAACATAATTATTAAAAATTTTAGTATTAATATTTGTAGATTTATAAAAATTAAATTATTAGCAAAAGAACAACTAAAATCGGTCTACTAGAAACCGAAATATACGTTAAAAACTGTTAAGGCCCTATTTACTCTCAAATAACATATTTATTTAAAAAATTAGTGTTAATATATTTATTAAAAATAATTGTTTAAAAAGAATGACTAAAATCAAACCACTAGAAGCCAAGATATACGTTAAAACTGTTAAGGTCCTATTTACACTCGAATAACATAATTATTAAAAATTTTAGTATTAATATTTGTAGATTTATAAAAATTTAATTATTAGCAAAAAGAACAACTAAAATCGGTCTACTAGAAACCAAAATATACGTTAAAAACTGTTAAGGCCCTATTTACTCTCAAATAACATATTTATTTAAAAAATTAGTGTTTATATTTATTAAAAATAATTGTTTAAAAAAGAATGACTAAAATCAAACCACTAGAAGCCAAGATATACGTTAAAAACTGTTAAGGCCCTATTTACACTCAAATAACATAATTATTAAAAATTTTAGTATTAATATTTGTTGATTTATAAAAATTAAATTATTAGCAAAAAGAACAACTAAAATCGGTCTACTAGAAACCTAAATATACGTTAAAAACTGTTAAGGCCCTATTTACACTCAAATAACATAATTATTTAAATTTTTAGCACTAATATTTATAGGCTTATTAAAAATAAATTGTTTAAAAAAAAGAATAACTAAAATTGGTCTACCGCATTATTATTGTATTTCAAAAAAAATATTTGTGTTAATGTATGAAAAATAAGGAAACCGCATTATTATTGTTGTAATTTTAAAAATAACAAATATTTGTAGCATTTTGTAAAAACAACAACATCAATTTTATTGTATGTATGCATTTATATATATGCATTTTCTAAAAATGTGAAACCGAAACAATATTATGTCGCGAAAGGATGATAGATAAATCGAATTTTAAAACGGAAGCCGCGATAAGCGCAAGTTTTACTACTAATACTACTACATCAGCTGATTATACGGGTGATGTTAATTTGTATATACCGATCAATTCTTGTAAAACTGTTATACGCTGGAAAAAAATTTGCAAGGTCTTTGATAAAAATATTATTTATGGTTCCCGAGATGCATATATTTTGAAAATACAAACCGAACAATTATATATAAAAAACGAAGCCGACACAGCGATTCGGCGACTGACCGTCGCTGATGGATGGCCCTTTCACTCGCTCAAGTCTGGCGCCGACGTCAAGTACGTCAAATGGCTACGTCAAACATTCTTACGTCAAACATTCTACGGTCAGACTCCTACGTCATCCTAAACGACAATTTCTACGTCAGACTCCTACGTCAGAGAGCTGACGTCAGCGTCGCGCCAGAAGTGACCCCGTGACATAGCTTACTTAAATTAGAATAGACATTTCAAACAATAATTTGTAAGAGCGAAATCTTATGAAGTTAAGCAACGACAGGTCTGGGCTGGCCACATCGCCATTTGGACATGTTTGTTTTAATTGTCATTACGTGGTGTACAGAGTTATTGCGATTTGACTCCCAAAAGCTAAATTATTCCCCCAAACACCCTGTACAACATTTATTCTTGCGTGACCTATGTATAATGTGGCAGACTTTTCCAATCTTGTAACAGTTTTTGAAGGTTAAAAAGTTAATAGTGGTAAAATAAATGCACTTAATTGCGCCTGCTGCATTTTCGAGAGAACTCCAACATCGCAAAAACGAAATGTAGGAACCGCGGTACTATTATTAAGCTAAAGTTATTTTTTGGGCCTTATCCGCCACAAGCAGTATGGGGTGTTTCTATTTCGTCATCCAAAATAAGGGTTAATATCGCCACGATCTTTGGAGACACCTTGTATAATTTTATACCGTGGCCTCATTCAACCTGTTCATGTTTTCTAATTCAACTTTTTTTTAAACTCTACAATTAACGTATGTCCTAAAAGTTTTGGCACAAAACTCATTGTCTTTAATTTTAACAAAAACAAAATAATATCAAGTTGCCTTTGAAAACAAAAGTTTATTTACTTTATTTACTGTCAGTTGAGATTTATTTATTTTGAAGTTTTCGCTTTAAGATGTCGTATAAATTAGAAATAAGAAAAAGTATCTACAAGTTAGTTGGGCGGATACCCAAAGCTGAAATCTGTCGAATATTCCAGAATGAAAACATTTCACGCAGAACCATTTATAGAACAATAGCGGAGTGCGAGCAGGGAATACCATGTCTGAATCTCCCAAAAGTGGAAGACCACGTGCATTTACCGCACAGAGGTCAGAGAGATTGGTGAGAAGAGCAAAAACCAGATTGGAATGTCAACGAGGAGACTGGCTAGGCAATACAGATCTTCTAAGAGTACGATATCGTTGGAATTGAGGAGGAATGGTCTTAAATATCGAAAGAGACGTAAGTGCCCCAAATACTCTCAAGCGCAGCTTCTTCGTATACCAAGATGTTGTCGTCAACTGAGGCGGGTACATTTTGCCAATGAAAAAATCATTATTTTAGATGACGAAAAGTATTTCACTTTGAGTAATTCTGAAATGAAGGGAAACGATGGATTTTATACGGACAACGTAGAGGAATGCCCTGACAATGTTAGATACAAACATAAAGCGAAATTTGCAGATAAAATCCTTGTCTGGTGCGCAATTTCTAACAGGGGTGTATCCCGACCTTTGTGGGAAGAGTGAGGGGTGAAGCTTTGAATAGTCAGAGCTATATTGATAACTGCCTTTCCAAATTGCTTCAGTTTGTCCGCGAACATCATGCTAATGACGATATCATGTTTTGGCCAGACCTAGCATCATGCCATTACTCAAGAGATACCCAAAACTGGCTTCGACAACACCACATACCTTTTGTTCCCAAAAACGATAATCCTCCAAACTTGCCGCAGGCTCGCCCAATAGAGGATTTTGGGCTGTACTGTCTAGAAAGGTTTATCATGGAGGCTGGGAAGCACAAGATGAGGAACAATTAAGACGGCGAATTTACGAGAAATTAAGAGAAATTGAACTGAATTCCGTCCAGGACCTCATGAGAGACATTCGAAGAAATTTGCGTCTGGTAGAGCAGAATGGGCCACTCCACATAATTCGATAGTATAGTTTAGTTAAGTATTGAGTTGTAATTTATGATAACTAGTTAGTGTTTAAATAAATTTCTTCATTAAAAAAAAACCGATAAATATTGTGTGCCAAAACTTTTAGGATAAGTGATGTATTTACAACAATAGACTGAAAATACTTTTCATGAGACGCGTTTCCCATATATTTCTTTGATAATATCATATCATATGCAACAGTGGCAATTAATAGTGATCGTGCCCAGTAATAGGCGTAAGAGAAACTTAAGGAACTACCAAATACCTTATTAACTGTCTCTATATTTATTTGAATCTCAAAAATAATTTTCGACACATTCGCAAATGTCTTAAACACAGACTCTGCTTATTAAATTGGTAAAGGTTCTTTAATTCATCATTTATGTTGTTAAACTTTTGTTTTATATTATTTACACAGTCAGAAAATACAATAGCAAGCGTTGCATTATAAAAAGATACATATTTCTGTACCAAAGAAAACAGGTTGGATCAGTTTCACCCCATACATAAATAGCGTGGATATAAATTATATGAAGACTAACTGATTTTATTAAAATTTGCAAGGAATCCTCCTATACTCCTCTCCTGTTGTGGTTAGTCTAATATTTTGATTATTTTTGTTTTCTAGCCAAATGGAATTTTCAAATATTTCTGCCATAATTTGTTTTTTTAAAACAGAACTTCCCTAATTAAACTAAATATACAAAAATATCCTCCAATGCCTAAAACTATTTCCCAAAATACGTATATACGTTTGTTTGCAGTTCCAGAAAGATAACCTATTCTTCGTAGACTCCTAAAATAACGGTAAATGTAACAACAAATAACTTTAAACAAGCATAATTAAACAATTTAACCTAAAGAACTTAAGATTGTGATCTTTAAACTGTAAAATGGCATTACACCCAAAACAGCATAATAACTATTAATGAAATTAAGTATGAAGTTGCTTGTTTCTCCTAATTTAAACATTTTTGTATAAAATTGTGGTTATTTCAGGACTCGAATGAATGAAGTAAACAACAAACAAATATTCATACATTAAATAAATTAGTCATTATCAAATTATTAAAGTACACGTGATTATTGCTCTGGACATATTACCGCGGAATCCAAATAATTATATTAAATAAGGAGAAAAAGATAACCTAAAATTGTTATTTCTTGAGCTTACTTGGCTGAATACTTTATCTATTTTACGTAAGCAATTTTTATTAAGTCAAACATTTTTACAAGGGATACCAAACAATAAGTTACTATTTTTTACAACAGATAAAATGTGTCAGAACCGTAAAAGATCTTTTGATGATAATAATCAGGAAGGGTCGTTGCGAGTGTCTATACACCCAAGGAGATATTTATCAGTGTCTCCTTTATTCCCCAAATAATAGCTGTCTTCTCGAAAACAATTGTATATCGGAGTCGATAAACAACCTTAAAGGTTGTGTTGTGCTTGAAGCCATTGACTCAGTTATTATCTTGAGATACAGATTAGGTCAACTTGGATAATAATGTTAAAAACCTTTTAATGTAATGCAAAAAAACAAATTATTATGCGTTTCATTAATTTGTAGGTACAGTATTTAATTTTTGTTTTTGCACAGGAATGGGCGAATTCGACACTTTTTATAGGAAATTCATGTTTCTAGATATGTTTTACACCAAAACTGATTCTCATTTGTGTAACTCAAATTACTTTTTGCATATCTTAATTTAAAGCTAATATTTTAGAGTGTAAATCCTCAGATAATTAAAACAAAAAGTTTAGATAAATCTATGTTAGGACATAGGTTTATACGTCCTAAATGTTTTAACTTTGAAGATACAGAGTGGTAACGTATGTCCTAAAAGTTTTGGCACACAATATTTATAGGTTTTTTTTTAATGAAGAAATTTATTTAAACACTAACTAGTTATCATAAATTACAACTCAATACTTAACTAAACTATACTATCGAATTATGTGGAGCGGCCCATTCTTCTCTACCAGACGCAAATTTCTTCGAATATCTCTCATGAGGTCCTGAACGGAATTCAATTCAATTTCTCGTAAATTCGCCGTCTTAATTGTTCCTCATCTTGTGCTTCCCAGCCTCCATGATAAACCTTTCTAGACAGTACAGCCCAAAAATCCTCTATTGGGCGAGCCTGCGGCAAGTTTGGAGGATTATCGTTTTTGGGAACAAAAGGTATGTGGTGTTGTCGAAGCCAGTTTTGGGTATCTCTTGAGTAATGGCATGATGCTAGGTCTGACCAAAACATGATATCGTCATTAGCATGATGTTCGCGGACAAACTGGAAAGGCAGTTATCAATATAGCTCTGACTATTCAAAGCTTCACCCCTCACTCTTCCCACAAAGGTCGGGATACACCCCTGTTAGAAATTGCGCATCAGACAAGGATTTTATCTGCAAATTTCGCTTTATGTTTGTATCTAACATTGTCAATGCATTCCTCTACGTTGTCCGTATAAAATCCATCGTTTCCCTTCATTTCAGAATTACTCAAAGTGAAATACTTTTCGTCATCTAAAATAATGATTTTTTCATTGGCAAAATGTACCCGCCTCAGTTGACGACAACATCTTGGTATACGAAGAAGCTGCGCTTGAGAGTATTTGGGGCACTTACGTCTCTTTCGATATTTAAGACCATTTCTCCTCAATTCCAACGATATCGTACTCTTAGAAGATCTGTATTTCCTAGCCAGTCTCCTTGTTGACATTCCAATCTGGTTTTTTACTCTTCTCACCAATCTCTCTGACCTCTGTGCGGTAAATGCACGTGGTCTTCCACTTTGGGAGATTCAGACATGGTATTCCCTACTCGCACTCCGCTATTATTCTATAAATGGTTATGCGTGAAATGTTTTCATTCTGGAATATTCGACAGATTTCAGCTTTGGGTATCCGCCCAACTAACTTGTAGATACTTTTTCTTATTTCTAATTTATATGACATCTTAAGGCGAAAACTTCAAAATAAATAAATCTCAACTGACAGTAAATAAAGTAAATAAAGTAAATAAACTTTTGTTTTCAAAGGCAACTTGATATTATTTTGTCTTTGTTAAAATTAAAGACAATGAGTTTTGTGCTAAAACTTTTAGGACATACGGTAATAGATGCATATATTTTTTATAACATTCTTACCCTGTATTTCAGTAAGTTTATTTAAACTTTTATTCTTAGGGACGTTTTCTAAAAAAAAACGTTTCTTAAGGTTTTTTTAAAACTTTAAATACACTATACTACTTATAAATGTCCTTTATACATAGGATTTCTTTTAAGAGGCCTTGCGGCACCTAATTTCGAAATATAAACTATAAAAATTTGCCCATTTAACATGTATGTTTTATTCGATAGAAAATCAGAATGTTTCTTAAAAAAAAAAACACAAACGAACGGCTTTTGTTTTATTATAAACAATTTTTAAGTTAGGTAGTTTTTACCGTTTTAAACTTTTCTGTAATAAACTAATGAGTAAAAGATGAAGAAATACATTTTTTACCCAAATTTTCATTAAATTATCTCATTTTTATCAAGAACGTCACCTTTTGTCGATTTTTCAATATTTTGTATTTTGGCTTTTTAGTATCAGCTTTATACTCTGTACAGCTATGTTAATTTTATCACTTACTTTTTTTTAAACAAATATGCACATTAATTATAAATAATTCAAAAGTAAAACTAATCCTAATAACTTTTCCAAACAAATATATTCTTTACAATAGGAGAAGAAATGTTTATACTGTTTGCCCTACAAGTCTGTAACTAGTACGTCTGAAAGGACGGGATAAAATTCCTTACTATCGACATCCTATAGAACAGGATAACAGGCTTTGTTTTGGACAGCAAGTGGTCGGAGAAAAAGCGGGTCAGAAGGGGCATGATCCGAGCCACATCGTCGAGTGCGTTAACTATTTTTAGTTAACAAACTCTGCTTTCTGTTGACAGAAAGGCATTGTTGCTAAAATACTGGAAATTTAGCAATATGTTGGGGCGATTATGATATTTAACCATACTGCATATTATTTTTAGTTCTTTTAATAAAATTATGTTATAGTGATAAAATAAAATAACTTTAAGAAAAGCACCTTAATTAAATATTAAATATTAAAATAAAAGAGTGTATTATAGTATAAAATTTTTAAAGTGAAAAACTAGCAACATCTTAAAACCATCACATTTTTTGTCCGCATGCTTTTCGTCAAAGAGACTCGTAGGGCGAACAGTAACTAACTCTGTCGTGTCGTTGCCCCTAGAAACGTACTTAAAATCACCGAAGGATTCACACCTTTAAAGACTACCATTAAATTCTGAAATACTCTGTGAAGCCTAGACCCGGCTATAGAAAAAGTAATTTTTATTTTAAATCCAGATATCAGAAAAACGTCTGCTTAGTGATTTAATGCAACTTTGATGTAAAAATTCCTATTTTTGAACATATCATAAATAAAACATGTATAATTATTAAAGTTGATACTTATCAAGTATACATGTTTTAATTATGATATGTTTAAAAATATAATTTTTGTATCAAAGTTGCATACAAAGTGGCCTAAAAATATATTTCGCTTTGGATTCATGCTAGACACCGCGCAGGTGAAGCCCTCTACAGTTTTCAGTTAAATGATAGCAGATTTTTTTAAATCTTTGGACAAACCACGAAGGCTAAAAGCCTAAATACTGACGTACCGTGGGTGTCTTAAGCGAGGTAAGAGGGAGTTTGTTGACACGGGACTTAAATACTTGAAGATTTGGGGGGAAGGAAAGACCTCCGCGGGCAGCAGGTTCCACAATCTAGAAACTCTAGGGATGAAAAAAGAACAAAGTGGGAAGTTCCGAGCCTGTCCAGTTGGACGGTATAGTGGTGCATACGCGCGGAACCACGAGTTTCTCTGTTGGGAACCGTGAGTGGAGGAACTATACTGGACAATTTTTCAGAGCAGAAGCCATGGAAGTACATATAAAAAGCGATAAATCCCCCACAGCCCGACGATGGGCAAGAGAGGGAACCTTTCTGTAAATGAAGGATCATTAATGAGACGAATATATTCTAATTTTTGTCTCTTAGAACCCCTTCGTATCAAATATTTTGAAAACTCACCTATTTTATTAAAAATTATTAATAGAAAAAACTAAAACTAGAATAATTTATTGACACCCTGTATCTTACTTTTAGACTAAGGTAAGTTGGGTTAGATTGTCATATGTTAACCTCAGGAATATGAAGAAGAACTTTTCCCACCATTAAGAGACATCATGTATATAGTATTTAATTTTTTATATATCTCATTTACAATGCATAATTATGTTTTAATGTCATATCTTATGGGTATATAATTTGTGGGCACACCCCAACATGCAAGCATCTCTAAAAGCTATTTAATTAATAATAAACAGCTTTACACTGAGGTGGGGTGGATTACCAACCAACTATAGCTACATACAACATGATTTTTAAAACATATTTTTTTTTCAGATAAAATGGAAAAAAAGACGCTACTGCTTTTTTAATAATCGGACGATTAAGGCTGCTACTTGGCCTTCCAGACATCATTCCAATTGGTAAGTGTAAATCTTTAGTTTTACATGTTTGTGATATTATTAATTTGAGACTAGAATTAGGATTGCCAACATTTTTGACAAAAAAAACGTATATAGTCGTTCGAATAGAAAAAAAGGATTTGGAAAAAAATATATTTTTCAAGTTTAATGTTTTTATTGCCTTGAAAATGTATTGTTGTGTGCTTTAAGTATTTTATGCTTTATTTGTTTTCTGGGAGAATAAATTTAAACAAAATAGTATTTGGCTTTTCTCCAGAAAAAAATTAAAAAGTTTATTTAACATTTTAAGAAAATTATAACTTTTATATATTATGTAAGAACTATTCTGCTCTTACACCATATAATAAAAGTTATGATTACTTTAAAAAATGACATAATTAATATTAGGTTACTTACAACTCGGATGAAATTATTTTAATCCAATAAAATAAAATCTTAACAAGACGCCAGACGGGAACTGGGCCAATGGTTTCGTCTCAAAAATGTGGTAAATAGTTTACCTAAAAACTTACTGATAATCTTGTTAGAAAAATGATTTTTTTTAAATAAAAATAAAATGTCTGATGAACATTTTAGAGTTTGACATTACTTTTGAAAAAATTAACTGGTAAAAGATTACCTAAGAGACCTATTAGGTATCTTAACTAGGTAAAAAGAATAGTAAAAATGTTTAGTCATATAATAAAGTATTTTATGCTTTATTTGTTTCCTGGAAGAATAAATTGAAACAAAATATTATTTGGCTTTTCTTCAGAATAAAATTAAACAGTTTGTTTAACATTTTAAAAAAAATTAAAACTTTTATAAATTATGAAGAACTATTCTGCTCTTACACAATATAATAAAAGTTGTGATTTTAGCACTTCATAACAACCTTTTGCTATTTTTAAATATTTAAAGCTTGTCTGACAAATTTCATTTAAATTTAAATAAACAAACAATTTATTTTTAATTAAATTTGTTGACGCTTTATTTCTCTCTCCTCGCCACTTTAGATTAATTAATTAAAAACCCCTTTTTGTAAAAGCTAAAGGGGCGGAAACAGAGAGCTCCGTCGAGCGGGACATAGGGAATCCCATGTAAATTTTGAAGTAGTCAAATATTGGCTCCCCTAATTATTTTAGAAAAAATGCTATTAGGATTTATTGAAGAGCACAGTAAGTTCCACCCAAAATGAAAATTTGAGCATTTTTCAACCAACCAGTAAAGAGTAAACTGCTTAATACTTCTGCAACGTAGTATCTCATTATGCACCCTGTACTCTAGAAATCAACAATAAAAACACCATATCGATTTATCAGTGACAATTTAGATCATTAATTTATAATGTCATTGCCAAAACTGAACAATTTTATACGGGAATTTCAAAAGAATCCTCGCATTTCATTTTAGTTTACAGCTAATTCCAACACATGCACTCACAGTTACGCAAGACAATAAAACAAATTTTTTCTACATTTAGAAATCAATTTATGACGAAAATATCAGGATTTAATCAAATGCTCAAATATTCCTCCATTAACTGCCAGACAATAACCCAAACGATTATAAAACTCATTTCTTACGTTGGCTAGTTGGTACATCGATATTCTGGCACATTCAGCGGAAATAGCATTCCTTAGCTGGACTAAATTTTCATATTTTTTATTGGTAGCTTAGTTTTTAAATGTCCCCATAGAAAATCGTTTGGCGAAAGATCACGTCGATTTTCTTTCACATTTGCAATTATTCATTACTGTGCAGCTGTCAAACGTCCATATTGCCGTGGTACTGATATCGACTATTGGCGATAGAGTATGCTCGATTGGCTGACCTGGTCTTGATTTAAGTAGTTCATTATTTAAGAATGATGTGACATTGATCCGACAACTTGAGAGTATAGAGGTTAAATAATGTTTCTGTATTTATAAAACTTCTAATAACGGGTGAGTAGGAGATTCGTAACTTATTTTAGCATTTATCTCTTAGCTGGCGGACTGAGAAGAGCTGAATTTGCACTGGGTACAACTTTTCGTAACTCTTTAAAAATCCTAATTATATTTTCTTCTAAAATAATTAGGGGAGACAATATTGGATCAGTTCAAAAGTTACATGGGATTCCCTATGTCCCGCTCATGGAGAATATAAATCGTCCTTTTCAATATTAAATCTGTCCTGTTATTTGACTTTTTATTTATCATTTTAAAATGTTCAAATTTAACCTTATTTTTCCACACAAATTAAAAGTTGAAAATAAAGTATTTTTACGTACTTTATTTGTGTGCAAAAGTATAATAACCAAAAATAAAGTAAAATACTTTATTATATAGTATGGTTGGCAACCCTAACTAGAATTGACTTAGATGCCCCCAAAATTCGGTAGTCCGACCAAAAACGAATATTAATTTGTGATACAGGATGTACCCAAAACTGACTTTTTTCATAAGTATCTACTATAAACTAAATTAAAAAAACTAGAGCCCTATAATTTTTTATTAATTTTTTACCCAGTACAGTAGCAAATTTCGAACCTTATTGTAAATAACATACTTAGAAACCTCAAACTTGCCTCATAAAATATCCACCAAGCGATTTTATAGTCAATTTGCCACGGAGGCGTATTATCTGTGACAAATGTGTTTCTAAGAGCATTTGCAACGTCTTTTCGCATAACTGTTTCCTATTATGCAATATATAGTTACCTGGATTAGAAGTATTCACAACCGATGCAAGTATGATATACTGCATAATGTGTCAGCATATAGTATACAGTTGCTTAAAAGCATTTAAAATTTAAATGGGATATAAATTAATAAGCAAATAAGACTAAAAACAGATGAATATTCTTAGAAGTCAGTAAAAGATTATTTGAGAGTTTTTAAAGGATGTAAGTTTGGATAATTTGCCACTTTGTAAGAAAATAGAGAGTTTTCGCAACAAACATTATTTTGAATCACTTTATCACCCTATTATTTACGAACTTACCTTTCCGGACACTGTAACTAATATTTAAGTAACTAAAGCAGATTATAATTTTCACGTTAGGTTAAAAGTAATACCAATAATACGTCCCGACTTTAATTCACCCACGTCTCGTTGCATAAATGCATTTTACCCTCAAGAATGAAGCTTGGCAGATTTTCACCGCAGAATACAAATTTGCTCTGGCTGATCTAATTTATACAGTAGACAGTAAATTATGGTTGTATTTCGCCGAAGAGGGTAATAGCATTCCCGAGTATTTGCATTAGCTTATTTAAATCATAAAGTAACGTACCTTACTCTAAATGTTTAAATTTTGAAAAAATATATTTTCACAAGTGTCATAAAGATAAAAAAAAACATGAAGGTAAAGTACTCTATTTTAATACACTACATAAGGTAAAATAGTAATTTTATGTAAGAAAGTGCGTCAAAAGTTGAAGTTTTTTTACGAATGGAAGGTTTGACAGCACTAGCCGTTAGGCGAGCAGTATAAATTCCTTTTCAATTTCTTAGTCATCCAAATTCATTATTACTATTAATTTTTAATAATATCTATTAGAATTTATTTGCCAAACTGTCAAATTTTACAATTAGTGACACATGAACTAAAAAAAAAATGACGAAATTAAAGATAACTTGACCGTTTGGTTCAGTTGATGTCGCGTTTACTGTTACATTGCATAAATTGATATTTAAATGTATTGTAGTAGGCATTGGAAACAAAACACTAATTCAAAGTGTAAAAAAGCTTCGAAGTGTTAAAAAAAAGTTAGTTTTTTTTAACACTTTATGTCACTAAATAGTACACTAGAATGGAATATTTTAACTTTATGTTAACGATTAAAAAAACAGCATTTTTTTAACGGGCGTGGAAAAAGGATTTTTCACACTTTGATGCTTTTTACACTTTGAATTAGTGTTTTGTTTCCGTGCCTACTTCAATTATTTATTTAAATATAAATTTATGCAGTGTAACAGTAAACGCGACATCAACTGAACTGAAGGTCAGGTTTCCTTTGATTTCGCCATTATTTCTTTTAGTTGATGTATCCCTTTATTTAAAATTGGACAGTTGGCGAACAATTTAGTAGAGATTATTTAAAAGTTTTAGTAATAATGAATTTGGATGACTCAGAAACTGAAAGAAGAATTTTATGCTGTGTTGGTATCATTTTAAAAAAGTAAGTACCTATTATATACAATTATATATATTTCCATATAAATAGGTACAAAATTATTAAGAGAATAATTGTGTCCTACAAAAAATAAAAAGGTCATGACTTTTTGTTGCAATATAATGACCGCGCTACAAAAATTTAAGTTAATTAATAAGTGTAAATAAATAAAATATGGATGATATAACTTTAATCTATAAAAAATATGAAAGTAAATATATTGTGATCGAAAACATAATGCTATGTAAAAGAACAACTTATTACATTAACGTTTAAAAATTATTTGCGGCATGTGGCCACCGCGGCAGTCTACCAGATAGGCTATTCTTTTAGTCCAATTTTGAGTGACTTTTTCGAGTACTTCCGGTCGTATATCATGAATAACACGAGTAATGTTGGCTTCTAAGGCTTCTATCGTTGCTGGTTTATCAGCATACACTAATGACTTGACGTAGCCCCACAGAAAATAATCTAGGGGCGTCACATCACAGGATCTGGGTGGATAGGTAACAGGTCCATTTCTCGAAATTAATTTGTCGCCAAACCTTGTTTGCAACAAGGCGATAGTTTCGTTCGCCGTGTGGCATGTAGCGCCATCCTGTTGCATCCACATCTCGTCTGGATCAATATCATCCATATTTTGAAACAAATATTCATGAATCATGGTTCGGTAACGTTCTCCATTGACCGTAACGTTCTGTCCAGCCTCATTTTAAAAAAAATAAGGTCCGATGATCCCATTAGCATGTAAACCACACCACACGGTCACTTTTTCTGAATGTAATGGAGTCTGTTGGATTTCCTGTGGATTAGCATCACACCATATCCGGCAATTTTGTTTATTCACAAATCCAGAAAGCCAAAAATGAGCCTCGTCGCTAAACAGAATCTTACGATAAAACAACGGGTCACCTTCCAGCTGTCCTAATGCCCAGTTAGCGAAACGACGACGCAAGCCATGATCTTGCGGCTTTAATTCTTGCACCAGTTGGATCTTATAGGGGTATAGATCAAGATCTTTCCGCAAAATTTGCCAGGTAGTTGACGGACAGAGCCCAACTTGTTGCGACCGACGACGAATGGATAACTTTGGATTCTCTTCCACACTTTCACGCACAGCGGCAATATTTCTTTCATTACGCACATTCCTTCGACGTAGTGGTGTTTTCACATCGTGTAAAGAGTACGTGGTACGAAATCTATCCACAGTACGACGAATTAGTAACTCAGATGGACGATCGTGTGGCCCATAAAATTCACGAAGTCTTCTATGAGTCTGGCGAACTGATGACTGATTTTCAAAGTAAATTTGGATAATTTGGTAACGTTGGTCAAGCGTAAGTTTATTCATGATGATTTGCCAAAGTATACTGAAAATAAATTTTATGAACAGTGTCAGATTGACAGTTAAGTCCTGACAGTTGTTGCCATGTAAAGTTCTATCCCAACCTAAAAAAACACCCTTTACAAAACAATAATAAAACTCATCAAAACGAAAAAAATAATGAAAAAAGAAGTCGGGTATCTAATACCATATTATAGTATTAAAGTATAAAAAGCTTTTGTTGATTTGGTTATTACCACTGGGTTGTTTAGAACATATGTTATTACCCGACTTTATTTTTATTATTTTTGACATTTTGGTGGGTTTTATTATTGTTTTAAGATCGATTTAATTAAGAAATAACTGTTTATTTTTTCTCTTTGGCTTATAATTATTACTAATAAACCAGTAAACATATACTAAAAAGCACAGACTACAGTAGAAAGTTTGTGCTTTTTATTCGCTTTAAACCAATCAAATTACATGTGCTTGTACATGTAATTTTATTGGTTTAAAGCAGAATAAAAATAAGATTAACCTAACCAGAACTAACCATGAGCTCCCCTCCCAATGTGACAGTTTTGCATGACCGTCTGTAGTGCTTTTAACTCAAATTACACATGCTTGTGATTTTTACTGTAGTCTACAAAACACTACTAGTACCTCTTTTACTTTGATGAAAAGGTTAGTTTTCCCCCAAGATTGTCGATTTTAAATGTGCCCCTTTATTATTGGGCATATTCCTTACCTGAAGGCATCTGTGTCGCACAACAACGCACGGCAGAGGGAAAAAATAGGTCTAGTACCCGTCTTTCTTGCGATATTGACTTGATTTTTTATTTGACCACCCTAGAAGTACACTTTTTTAAATTAAAAAAGAATTTTTAAAATTGGTCCACAAACACCGGAGTAATCGCGTCACATACACACAAAAAAAAAACATAGAGGTAAATTTAGAACATCCTCGTTTTTGAAGTCGGTTAATAAATACCGATTTTTAATATGGCCGATCAAATTTAAGGTCTTTTTTGGTCTCACGGAATTTCTGGGATTTTTAGTATTGTAAATAAGATCCAAAATACCATCATTTCCCACAAGTCCCATATTTAAGCTAATTTGCTTGCTTGCTTGGGTTGGGATGGCTTTGCTGCTAGGCAATCGCCAGTTTAAGCTAATTTGTTCCGGGTTTTCCTATATAAATAATATAGGTTAAGTAAAGTACAACAGTAAGTATTTCCTTCAAAAATCGTTTTAAAAACAATATATTTTTTAATAATACTGTAGGAGCTTTTCTTTTCCCCATACATCCAAATAAAAGAGTTTTTGTGGACTGTATTATGGTTTAATTAACTGATTTAGACTTTACACTATTTACAATATTTTCAAGTGTTTTAGAATTACTAAAAACATCCTACTACGTTTATTAGCACAGTTCAGTGTCGATGTTCCTTGACACTTTTTTACATCACTTTACTTATTACCTATTACGAATTAAGGTATTTGTCACTGAATTAGAATTTTCAGATCACTGAGAAAAAGTATTCATAAGAGAAATACTATGTAAGAATTATTTTGAATAAGAGAGATAACTAACTTGAATGTAGAATTTGTGAGTATTTGAATAAGAAAAGTTTTATTTTCCTGAGAGAGAATTGCAATTATTTGCGAGAGAATAAGAATGTTTGAAAGCGACTTTGCGCGAGAGATGAGTCGTCCGAAAATTGACGAGAGCGACTTTTCGCGAGAGATGCGTAGTCGATGAAACTTGCAGTGCGACTGACTTACTCTTTTGGGGGAACCGAATGAGTCCGCCCTCTACGCGCTAGACCGAAAGCATGTGATGTGCCCGCCAATAGAGAGTGCGCTCTCCATCGGGCTGTGAGACACCTTCTTACGCGCCATTAGCGCGGCGCATCAGCCATATTTAAGTAGAAGTCATCATTTTACTTGGAGATCGGAAAAGTACAAAGAGAATTCTGAGAACTTTGATGTTTTTACAAACGGCGTTTTACAAAGAAAACCGTTAAAGATTAAATCTAAAAATAGAATAGAATTGTGTTCAGAGAAAATAAATTATTTGGTTAATTTCTTTGAAAGAAATTATGCTCGTTCCCGAACAAATACCTTCTTGTAAACTAAAAATGTGTGTCATACCTTATTAAATTAAATAAAAAGTATTTTTTATTAATTTAATTGTAAATTCCCATACTGCCAATATTATTATTCTCCCCAATGCTTTATTAGGTTAAGCCTAAATGGTAATTTAACATTTTATATGCAAATGCAGTCATTTCGGTTTACCTAATTACCCAATATATCTAGTTTCAGCAATATAAATTGCAGAAGGTCTTGTTGGATAACTAATATTCATCGATAATGTTCATTAAAATACAAAATAAATTTTGTGCAGTAAAACATAATTCATTTTCAGTTACCTAAACATATTATAAATAAAAGACCTTAAGTTATCCCCCCCCTCACCGACTTTTCATTCTAAAATCAGAACCCTTTGGTATATATTAGTAATAGCATAGAGTAAGGAAATTATAAGAGTTAACATGGAATAGCCGATTTAAGGACAGGTCATGCGAAAACTCCCAATATAATTTTATTTGTTTCTCGTTGAAATACCGCCAGTTAGTCATTTCAGTAAGCTTACGTGTCTCCTAACCGCTGATGTTACACGAGGCGAGGCTTGAACCGACGCATTTAAAGTGTAAACTGGCAAAATGACAAGCCTGCCGCCAGCCTGCCGCAAAAGCGGTACGAAAATTTTAGCATGCCATGGTTTCTCTTATCCGTAGGTATGTTACTTTATGATAAAACTTAAAACTATAGGATACAGGGTGATCATACTTAAGTCGGCACTATTGCTAACTTTTTACTATTGGAGATACAAAGTCGGTTAAATTACTAAAGTTGTAGTTTCTTTTTCCGTTGACTAACGTGCTACCAACAGAAAAACAATTAAACATCAAGTTTTCGATTTATTGCAAAAAAGCCCATGTATAGAAGGAACAGTTTAAAAATGTAAATTCGGTGCTCTTTGATAAAACAAAAAAATCACAAAAAAGTTTAAAGCAAATAAATCGGCATGCTTGTCTTCGCGGCCGCCTTTGCTATATTTCTTTTATGATATGCCGGTTGATGCAGCTGGTCATCGCACTATGGGATACAAATTAATTTTTTTGTCAAAATTCTGGAACATACCAATCTAACTTAAAATGAGATGCTTTTTACTGGAAAAATATTATAAATTGTAAAACTTATTATATGTTATTATAATTTTACACCCCACTTAACATTATTATTTTTTATTGTACAAAATAAACTAAAACGTCAGCTTGTTTGGTTAATTCGGTAGTATTCTAATCAGTAATCCAATGATTATATTATTATCTCATATGATATACAGGATACGACAATAGGTATGATTTTTTTAAATGATATACCCTGAATATTATATCACCACCAAAAAAATCTTTTAAAATGCTTTAGAAAAATACTACATTTGATGTGTCTACACTGAAAAAAATATCAGCTATATTCAAGAGTAATAATCTTGACTAAATGCAAGCTTACATTCATATATCCGCAATAACAACTAATCTTGTTTGAGAAAGCATATAGCCCTTTAATCAATATTAAATATGTATTTAATTTAATTTGATATATTATTAAAATAAGTATAGCTATACTGGGTCGAATATTTTAGCTTTTCTTAGTTTAAAACAAACTAGGCTTGACTTAAGTATAGTAATCTTTTAATGAAAATTATAATTGCGATTTGCTTAAGAATAACTAACCTTGGAATAAGTATAGGAATTATTGCATTAATTATACGCAATTCTCGAGTTAAATCTAAATTATCTTATTTTTATACAAACACTTTTATTATTTAGATTTTAAACTCGATAAGTTTAAACAAATCATATTAATTATTATTGCGAATAGTTTCATATCTTAGAATTAATTTTGAGCCATACAGCCAAAAAAAATTAAAAAATGTTTCACATTTTAAGAGTGCTAAAAACTTCAGTTAGATTTTACACAATAGTTTAGTCCTATAAATCTTCCACCAGTCTTAGTATGTGACACAATTTTTAAAATTTTCTTGACTCTCGATGTTATTACGGGGGACACTCTGAATTTTATTTAAGATATGAAACCAGTTGCAATAATAATTATTTGAAGTAAACACAATAAAAACACCCTATTTAATAATATTGCCTTAAATATTTAAAATGTACCCTAAAAGTATAACACATTTTATATTGTTTTAACTAAAATATTAGAACTTAAAAAATTATTAAAATTTATAAGATATGATAAATTGGATAGGTAGGTACTACTCCTACTTCATAAGACCTTCTTCGGACATTTTTCATATTTTCAACAAGTTTCAAGCGTTAAAGACGGATAGAAACTCTTTTTGTGTCAGGCACCTGAAATAAATAAAATGGTAAAAATATAATTTATTTTGCCTTTAGTTTAATGCTAAATATACTACCTAAGCTATAAAAGCAAAACCTTTCTAAAAACCTTAAAACATCCTTAGTTTTGTTCCCTGTACGAACTAAAAATACGAATACTTTTAAATGAATGAAAAAAAAGCACCAATAGAATTTAAAACTAATCTAACTAAAAAGGAAAAGCCATGCTTCATAAAACAAACAGTATTATACTTAAAACACATTTTATAAAAACAGCTTGGATTTAAAAAAAATGCTGTTTTAAAATACCCTGTATAATCTAATACTTCTTTATGTTTTTAAAATAACTATTTATACACGTCTAGCCCCTTTAAAAGGTTAATGGTCACACAACACTAGCAGGAAAATATAAGAAAAAGAATGCCTGCAGGTCAACATTTCGAATAAGATATCGTGCTCGTTTTGTGCTTGCTTAAAGCGTATCTTTTCGACGCATTAGTAAAAATTTCGCATTGAAGCTTTTAAAGTGGCTAGACGTGTATGTGAAAAAAGACATCCATCCAAATCCCTAATCTAAAATCTTAGAAATAAGTGTAAAAATCAATTCGTCTTCTTTCGAAAGTAAAGACAATTAACGTACATTGTCTTAGGAAAACGTTATTTATTATAGGTACCGATCCTAAAACTAATATAAAATAAAACTTCAAAAAGAAATGTTAAAATTAATAAAACGTTTCTTGTTCGTAAGAAAGAAGACACCCTAATATTAAAGTCATATTAAATACAAGATCACTATACCTTTTAGGTTATGGATATTATTAGCGTACCTGTTACGTACATAAATTAAATCAAAATTAGGTAATATACATAAAAATATTATATCTAGTTACCCTCTTACCTTTAATTATAGGAATTAAATAGCTTAAATTCCATTTTACAAGCAAATTTTTGATTTCCAAATCAATAAACGCACAATATTCAAACCGACGAAAGACATGGCATCTACACGGGAAAAATGGCTGACCAAATCCCGTCTGCTATTAGGCGAAGCTAGCGCCACCGCATGTTCTTTCCCGCACTTTCAAATAGAACTATAATTTTTATTCAAGTATAGCTAATATCAGGTCCATAATTTAGTGGCTTTGAGTAAAAGAAGTTACACTTGGTTAAATCTTTTAGACAGTTGATTAAAGCGAGCAAAACTATTCTTGACACAACTGCAATAGTAATTGAAATAATGTGAGTTTAAGAGTTATTTGAAAACAATAATTTTTTTCATGCAAAACTTAACTGGTTCTTGATTAGATATAAAGCAATCTTGATTAAACCAAAACTTGATTCGAATTTCAAAACGAACATGTTTTTAAAAATAAGATTAGGTTTTTCTTGTCTCAATATTGTTAATGTGGGCTCAAAAGGAGTTACAGGTGATACAAGATAATTCCGTCAAGAGTGGTTTTAGTTTTGGATATAAACTAGAATTTTTTGTGTGTATCTCAATTAGTTTCGGAAATATGACCATCCAAATCTGAAAAATAATTTTAAATTATTCTTAGAGATAGAGATACATCTTCCCAACTTTTTTATTTTTAAACGTATAAAATAAATAATAACACTGTTTTGTTGGGTAGATTCTGTAGAATCCATATCTTTCATCAGAATGCTTTTATCTTTTAGGATATACAGTGTAGGACAAAACATATTAAATTTTAAAATGGAAAACCTTGTAAATTATAAAAAAATCTTTTATCTGTCCTTACACTCAGAGGTTGCAAAAAGTAGGAGGGCAATTGTAAGTACAAAAACTGATAAAGAAAAAGGTAAAAAAATCTTTGACAAAAGTAGCGAGACTTCGCGAGACTGCATCGGAAACACAACAATAGCTCTTATTATTTTTTAGTAAACAAGGCTAATAATAAACTAAGTAGATAAAATGTTGTATATTTATGTTTACTTAAAATGCATTTTCAAGTTTCTTATGACCCCAATAGAAGTCGTCATATCGTTTTATAATTTTGCGTAAATGTAGTTTGGAGTATCTACTTTGAAATACACAGCATGAGCCATTAAAATTTCAAAGTTGCTTTTTGGCCAAAATAATGGATTTCTATCCCATAGTGTATTGGGGCGTGGCTGTAAAGGGTAGCGGCGCCTTGTATAAAATATTCCGATTGCAGGCGGCCTTTTTTATGTTTTTTTTGTATTATTTTCAAAGGGTACCGAATTTGCGCTTTTAAAATGTTCTTACTATATGTTTAGTGTCAAAGGTAAATTGGACATTATTTCCAAATTTTTTGAATTTGGATTGCCATATTTCTAAATCTATAAGAGATATAGACATATAAAATGTGGTATTTTCTTAAAGCTCTTTAAAATATCTATTTATTGCTAATATACAAGATGTTTTATTTATAAAGATACATTCTTTGCAATTATTGAAAAACTTGATGTTTAATTGTTTTTCTGTTGGCAGCACGTTAACCAGCAAAAAAAATTACTATTTTAACCAACATCGTATCTTTAATAGTAAAGAAGTTAGCAATAGGGCCGATTTAAGTTTGATCAACCTGTATGAGCAAGGTTTGCATTTTTGAACATAACAATGACACTTTAAATATTATTATGACATCTGACCGCCATATTGGAAAAAAATAGAAAGGGAGGTTTTGTAGCACATTTTTTAAAAGCCCCTGACAAGTTCTTTTTAACCCTAGAAGTAAATACCTTTACCTACTACCAAATGGCAGAAATTTAATAATTTCCTTAATACCTGATTTGGATATACAACCTACAACTCTTATTTTAGACTTACTGTAATATCCTATTAAATAACAGAAATATTTAACTTCCTCTAACCATTAGGCCATCTCCAAAATGTTTGTTTGTCATAGGGTTGGAACTGTTTGGCGACTAAAAAAAACTTCTAATAGGTACCTACCCCAGTAACATATACGAAATTCAGCTTTTACAAAATGACGAAACTTATGTATGTATGTGTCCCAAATTCAACCCTCTCTGGAATATTGTTCTCATGTCTGGGGAATGGCATCCCCTACAACCCTCAGCATTCTTGATGCCATTCAAAGAAAGGGCTGTTCGTCTTATTAATTATCCTTTACTTACTCAAAGACTTCCTTCTCTTGCCCATCGTCGAGCTGTGGGAGATCTATCGCTCTTCTATAGATACTTTTACGGCTTCTGCTCCGACGAATTGTCCAGTATAGTCCCTCCTCTTGCAGTTCCCAACAGAGAAACTCGTGGTGCCGCGCGTATGCATCCCTATACAGTTCAATTGGACAGGCCCCGAACTTCCCATTTCGTTCGTTCTTTTATCCCTAGAGTTTCTAGACTGTGGAACCTGCTGCCAGCGGAGGTCTTTCCTTCCCCCAAATATTTAAGTTTTTAAGTCCCGTGTTAACAAACTTCCTCTTACCCTGCTTAAGACACCCACGGTACGTTGGTATTTGGGCTTTCAGCCTTAGTGGATTGTCCAAAGATAAAAAAAAAAACTGAAGTTTCAATTCATTAAATTTTAGTACCTGGTACCTGCCAAAGCCACTATGAGTCAAACTACATAGCCTACTATTACTTCTACCTATGTTGGGAGCATGCACTAACAAACTTTTAGATTTTACGAAGGTCTGCCGCACACGGGTTCTTGGACTATTTTGATTTAATAAGTTAAATATGGAAAATTGTTAAACTAGTCGTCACAGGAAATAGATAATAATAAACGACCTGTTGACTATAAATGAAAAAAAATCCAATTTATAAATTGCTTCCAAAAATTGTGTATTGCAAAATAAAAGAAGGTCTGTGGTCGTTAATACTACATAGAGCAATAAATAGTTCGGCATTTGAAATTCGGTAGAATGGTTTTAATTGCCACTAAAATCCGAAATAACATGAAACACTAATTTTATTAACCTCTTCGAAACCAGCTTCGATTTTAGGTTAATTCGGGTAAATTAAATTAAATGTAATTAGCTGGGCCAAGAAACACAATATATTTTTGTAATTGCAATAAACATTAATTAAAGTAAAAGAAAATAAATGGAATAGAATACTATTAAAAAATTAAAATAAAATAAAATAAAGTAAAATAAAATAAAATAAAATAAAATAAAATAAAATGAAATGAAATGAAATGAAATGAAATAAAATGAAATGAAATGAAATTAAATAAAATGAAATAAAATGAAACGAAATGAAATGAAATGAAATGAAATGAAACAGAAACGAAACGAGAACAGAAACGAAACGAAACGAAACAGAAACGAAACAGAAACGAAATGAAATGAAATGAAATGAAATGAAATGAAATGAAATGAAATGAAATGAAATGAAATGAAATGAAATGAAATGAAATGAAATGAAATGAATTGAAATAAAATATTATTATTGTAAAATATTTCCTAAATGATTTTGTTTTATTATTAACTTTTAAAAGTTAGATACAAATAAATAAAGGTACCAAAGATACAATTCTAAGAACTAAAAATGTTTTACCAAAATTTCTTGCTCTTTCTGAAAATTTTATTATTTTTAAAGTATTACTTATACTTTTTGAGATATTGGCAAAAAGCTGGACGGCTATTTTTGTTTCAGTTTTTTGTTATTAACAATTTTAATTTCTAAGCAAAAATCTAAAATACGTCCTTTTCTTACTGTAATTTTGAATCTTTTAAGCCCTCAACTACATTTTTAGCCGTCGACAATAATAATTAAACACTTTCTACCTCGGTTTGTAATATACTAATATATAATTAGGGTTTCCTTAATTTCTTTCTTAGTACCTGCCCTCGGCGCTACGCGTCTCAATAAACCATCCTTATCTCACGACAGTAATTAAAAACTTTTTACCTCGGTTGGTAATGTACTTATATTTTTAAAGTTTCCTTAATTTCTCCTTTAGTATCTGTTTAATACTTATATCACGACCCTAAATCACCAGTTTAAAACTGATCTTGGAGGTGTCACATTGCGTCATCTTATTATCAGAAAGTTATATCTTAAATTGTTAAAAATGGAAACCGTTTTGAGTTTTTTATCAGAAGAAAAAGTAAGTCGGTTTTATGCATCAACGAGAAAATTATAATACTTAACGTATACAAGGCCTTTAAATTTTAAAACCATGAAAGTAGTGATGAAAGTTTAGTGAAAATGACTTCAAACATGACAGGGATTGGAAGATCTACTATATATGGACTTTTACGTAAAGAAAAGGGTGGTGATTTAAAAGGACCAAAACTGGCTTTAGGAAGACCTAATATAATTGTCGACGACTTGGCCAAAAACGAAATACGAAAGGAAGTGCATGCGTTCTATTTTAATAAGCAAATCTCGACCTTAGATAAAGTGATGAAAATGATGAAAATGTGCCCAAAATTGAAAGGGATAAGTTGTGAAAAATTCTACGGGAAATTAACTTTAACTGAGAAAAACAAAATAGAAAATCTCTGCTGATTAAGAGGAATAAAATTGTCTGCTGGAGAAGGAAATACTTAAAATCGATAAGAAAATTTCGGAGTGAGAATAGAAAAATGTAATATCTAGATGAAACCTGGTTAAATAAAGACTTACAGTTAAATGTAGTAAACGTGACAAAATAAAAATATAACTTTGTCTCGTCAAGCTTTTATGGAAGGTTTATCTACTGGTCTAAAAACACCTTCAGAAAGAGAAAAAAGGCTTATTATTACCAATATTGGTAGTAGTGATGGCTTCGTAGAAGGTGGTTTTTAACATTCCAATCAAAACGTACAGTTGATTTTTAAGAAGAAATGAACGCAGGCATATTTAAAGAATTTTTTTGTACAAATGCTGGATCTAATACCGTTATGGACAACGCCAGCTATCATTCGAAAAAACGTAAAAAGTTACCGACCAGTTCATGGAAAAAATCAAAGTCGGTCTATATGAGGTCGCGACATTCGGCCATATTGCTTTGACGTGTTATGACGTCACATCTCCCATTTTTCGGCCATGTTGTTCAGTGCTGGAGATATACAGTTTATTGTATTATTAGAACAACCGTTTACACTAAAGTTTTTAATTATTAATAAGTTGTAAATTCTTTTACTTTAAATAAAAAACATTTGGAATTACATCTTTCAACAAATATTACTTCCAAAAAATGCAAAATGAAATGCGCAAATTCTCGACGCCACTGAATTGATCATCAGCTTCGATTTTACCCAGTCTTGCCAACTTTGCTTCGTGGAGTGCCCTTCCTTGCGTCCCCGACCTCGAACCGCCTAAAAGTTGAGGATATGTCGCAACCTTATAAATATAAACTAACCTTGGGAAAAAAGTAGATATGATTCGGTGTTTCGGAAAAAAAAGATAATTTGGTGAAACGCGAACTTCTAGCAAAAGTACAGAAGCATAGACACCGCTTAACCAAATATGTTATAGATGAAATGGTAAAAAATCGTGATGTGACTATACTTAGACTGCCCCCATACCACTGTGAACTAAATCCGATAGAGTTAATATGGGCACAAGTAAAAAAGTTATGTGCCAAGACATAATACCACATTTAAAATGGATGATGTTTAGGTGCTATTCAAAAAGACCGTAAGTGAAATAGTGGAGAAAAGTGTTACAGAAATTAAAGAAAAAATGTGGGGCCTGGATTACTGCATAGACAAAACAATCGAACCACTCATTATAAACGTAGCAAGCGACGAAAATTCCTGCGATTTGTCTTTTTCTGATAGCAAGAATAGGTATTGACTGTAATATTTGTTAATAATTATTTTTACACAGTAGTTAGATAATTAGATTTAATTATAAGGTTTAGAATAAACCTTTATTTTAAATAAATTCATAATGTTTTAATCAATTTAAACTGTAGTTTTAAATATCATATTTACTTATTTAGCAAACCTACCTTAAAAAAGTTATAAATTCAATATTTAGTAAAATTACCTAAAGCTAAGCCTATGACCGCAGGCAAAGCCTAAGGTACACACAATAAAATAAGGGTTTTTATTGTATTCCGAGCCTTAGCTTAAAAATGTAAATTCGGTGCTCTTTGATAAGAAAAAACAATTACAAAAAGTTTAAAGCAAATAAATCGGCATGCTTGTCTTTGCGGCCGCCTTTGCTATATTTCTTTTATGATATGGCGGTTGATACAGCTGGTCATCGCACTATGAGATAGACATTAATTTTTTTGGTCAAAATACTAAAACTTACCAATCTAACTTAACATGAGGTGCTTTTTACTGGAAAAATATTATAAATTATTACAAATGCTTTTTGGAAACCTAAAATTTATTATATGTTATTATAAATTTTTTTATTGTACCAAATTAACTAAAATGTCAGCTTGTTTGGTTAATTCAGTAGTATTCTAATCAGTAATCCGATGATTATTATCTCATCATATGATATACAGGGTACGACAATAGGTATGATTTTTTTAAATGGAATACCCTGAATATTATATCACCACCAAAAAATCTTTTAAAATGTTTTAAAAAATACTACATTTGATGTGTCTATCTCAATTAGTTTCAGAAATATGACCATACAAATCTAAAAAATAATTTTAAATTATTCTTAAAAGCGTAATAGAGATACATCTTCTCAATTTTTTTATTTTTTAACGTATAAAATAAATAAAAAACACTGTTTTGTTGGGTAGATTCTGTAGAATCCATATCTTTCATCAGAATGCATTTATCTTTTAGGATATACAGTGTAGGACAAAACATATAAAATTTTAAAATGGAAAACCTTGTAAATTATACCAAAATCTTGTATCTGTCCTTACACTCAGAAGTAGCAAAAGTAGTAAGTACAAAAACTGATAAAGAAAAAGGTAAAAAAATCTTTGACAAAAGTAGCGAGACTTCGCGAGACTGCATCGGAAACACAACAATAGCTCTTATTATTTAAACTCTTTTACTTTTTTTAGTAAACAAGGCTAATAAGAAACTAAGTAGATTAAATGTTGTATATTTATGTTTACTTAAAATACATTTTTAAGTTTCTTATTACCCCAATAGAAGTCGTCATATCCTTTTATAATTCTACGTACATGTAGTTTGGAGTATCTACTTTGAAATACACAGCATGAACCATTAAAATTTCAAAGTTGCTTTTTGACCAAAATTTTGGATTTTTATCCCATAGTGTATCGGCGCGTGGCTGTAAAGGGTATCGGCGCCTTTGTATAAAATATTCCGATTGCTGGCGGCCTTTTTTATGTTTTTTGTATTATTTTCAAATTGTACCGAATTTGCGCTTTTAAAATGTTCTTACTTATATATGAAATTATTTGTTTAAAAGTTCCAAAGATTAGTAAGACCACCTTGTACAGGTTTTGCACATTTATTAAGGGTTCATTTTTGATACTGTATTTAAACTGCAAAACCAACTTTTGCCATATTCCAATCACACTAATACATGACATTTTTAAAAGTCAATTCGGTAGTTCAAAATATGTAAACGCAATTTCCATTTAATTATAGTTCCATCAACGTACACCACTTCAGTCTAAATTGGAATTTAAATATTTAATCTGCCAATTTGACGATGTGTCGATACGGACTGATTACATACCGATTTGGTGTTCATGGATAAATATCAACAATTTCATTAATTTTGTTAATCAAGTCCAGTTCTATATACATAAAATGTAGAAATCAAGAATATTCTAGTTACTAGAATTATCAGCGATTTTCATTACAATTATTTAATTTTTATTACTGGAATTAATAGTTGGGGAGCCCACGATGCTAACTGGGAATTTACTAGAGCCTCATAGAGACCTATTGGGTTGCAAAACTTAGATAATAAGAAGAAAAAAATTTAAATAATGTATACCTTTTCATTATATATACAGTAAGTCCGTGGATGCGGTTAACGAGAGGACAAATGGACCAAAAATTGAAAGATACGAAAAAAGTCATTCAGGATAAAAAAAGTCTGCTGGTTGAAAAAATATGATCCACGATGAGAAAATATATTTTTATCATACAGGGCGTCTCAAAAATGCAAAAACACAAAATCGAACAAAAGCGAACAGTCATTTTTAGGCGTTTTAACGTAAAATGATAAATAAAAAACTTGCTCCAAATTTACTTCTATTCCTAATTCCAAACTTACTGAAGAAAATTTAAATTTATGAAAAATTAAAAAAATATATTTATTACCGTTTCATTACTAAAAACTAATTAAAATAAATTTATGATGGACAAAACATAATACACAATAGTCATAGTTCAAAACCCCTCCCTCATATTCAACACATTTTTACAACTGCTTTCTAATATGATCAAAACTGGCTTGAATCTCTTCAATTGGTAATGATTCCACTGCTCGCCTAATTCTTAGTTTTAAATTTTTAACATTATTTAATAGAGGTTGTGCATAAGTAAGCTGCTTTAGACGACCCCAAAGAAAAGAATCGGCTAATGTCAGATCGGGGCTTCTTGGGGGCCATAAAACTGGTCCATTTCTTCCTATCCATCTCACACCGAATTTTCTGTTCAGCCATTCTCTGACCTCTCCAGCGCAATGTGCAGGGCACCCATCGTGTTGAAAATACATTGTGTTGTGATATTCCAGGATCAGCTCTTCAAGATAATCGCAAAAAAATGTATCTAGTAGTTGCAAATAGCTCGCTCTGTTACTGTAGAGAGCATGTCTTCATTATATTGCTTTTTTGTTTTTAATGTCCATAACTGATCGTGTTCTTTGAAATTTTTCACCAGTTTGTGAACCCCAACTTTCGAAACGTTTACTCCAGGAAATTTGCGTTGAAATTCCTCCACTACATAGCTATAAGAGCACTGACCACTTCCATAGCATTGCACTATAAAAACTCTTTGTTCTACGGTCAGCATTTTGGAAAGTATTTTTTGACACTGACACTAACAGGTAATAATGTACAGGTATAAAAGTTATAATATGAAGGTAGTAAAATGCGTACTTGATTTTTTTTTAAATTTTTCTTAAATTAAAATTTTCTTTAGTAAGTTCGGAATCAGAATTAGAAGTAAATTTGGAGGAAGTTTTTTATTTATCATTTCACGTTAAAACGCCTAAAAATGACTGTTTGCTTTTGTTTGATTTTATGTTTTTGCATTTTTGAGACACCCTGTATGATAAAAATATATTCTCTCATCGTGGATCATATTTTTTCAACAAGCAAACTTTTTTTTATCAAGAATGACTTTTTTCGTATCTTTCAATTTTTGGTCCATTTGTCCTCTCGTTAACCGCATCCGCGGACATACTGTATAAATATTTAAATATGTCAGAAAAATATTGTTATTATTTCGGCTTGTGGAAATCGTTCGGATCGTATCGGATTATGTATTTTTCGTTATTTTTAAATGAATTACTTTAAAATAATCGAAATGGCGTTTTTTTAAAACTTTGTATTTGTCCGCTTTCTTTATGTATCTTTTAATTTGTCAAATTAGTGAAATATACAGTGATAGATATATTTTTGCTTTTTACGATCTGCCCTGTATACAGGGCTCATATTTGGTGGAGGTACTTAACTGGGTACAAGGTATTCTCCGGCATAATAATCTGCCGTGATATGGTAAATCCCGAAATCCCCTCTTATGCTCCCATACCATAAATTGATACTTTGTCACGAATGGTAAGTTTGCTAGATTTTATGAGTAAAAAACAAACACTTTATGCATGTATTTTATACTACATATATTTTTTACGGCCGTATAAACTTTACAATTTAAATTGTTAATCATCCGAATTCACTATCAATAATAGTTACTAATAATTTTGATTAAAATATTTACAATTAGTAGGGAAGCCCACGATGCTGACCACAGATTCGGGAGGCTAAAATTTGATGATTTAACTTGAGTTAGATCGTCAAATTACCTCAATTACGTCAAAAAATTAATGATTTTGGAGTGTATCTTCAAAAAGATCTTTAAATGAGCTTTAAGAAAATACCACATTAAGTACATCTAACTTTATTAGTTTCGGAAATATGACCATCCAAATCAGGTATTTAGGTAATTTTTAAAGTACCGTCATTTTGTAATAGGTGAAGATATTGACTTCATGTTCTAGGGTTATAAAGTACTCGTCAGGAGCTTTAAAATCACTCGACCCGCCTTCTCGTTTAAGAATTTTGGGGTGGTGGCCCTGGTGATTAAGGGGTTAAAGGGGCGCCGTCCAATTTTTGTAAAAAACGTTCCCCTTCAATAAATATCTTGACGTGTTTCGGCGATTTTCTCAAATCTGTCTCGTTTCGAAGATAACTTGAGTGGAGAGTTTTCAAATGAACACCCTGTATATGGTAAATATTAATTAAGGCAGCCGTTTCTAAAATACTTAATTTTAAAAAATCACTTTCTGTATGGCGAGATCTAAGCTATACAGGGATAAGATGTGTTTTAAAATTAGATGCTAATCTTTTTAAAGTATGAATCCTTACGTAATTTTAAAAAGAAAAGTTCATATATAAACCTATGTTGTAAATGGCTAAATTTTTGAGATACAGAATGGTAACATCGCCTTTTTTTAACTTTATCACCCTGTATCTCAAAAAATAAGTATTTAAGGACATAGGTATATTTAAACTTTTCTTCTTAAAATCGCCTAAGAATTCACACTGTAAAAGATAAGAATCTAATTTTAAAACACTTTGTATAACTTAGACCTGGCCGTGGGAAAAATGATTTTTTTGTTCCAGATATCTCAAAAACGGTTGCCCAAATCAACTTTAATCAAGTATACATTTATTGTGTAAAATATGGTAAAGATTAGGATTTTTTTTTAAGTTACATATAGAGTGTTTCAAAAAAGTTATCTCGTTTTAAATTTGTTTAAGATACCGCAGGTGGCGCCCCTTAAAGTTAACAATCAAATTGTTAACAAATTCTTATTTCTTACCTTTACGATATCCCTAATATTACTAAAATTATTTATAAAAAACTAGAACCAGAATAGCTTTTTAAAACACTGTATCTCAGAAATCATCCATTTTTGGACTAAGGTAAGGTTAGATAGTCATATTTTAGCTTCAGGAATCTGTGGTACCATTTTTTCCACACCTCTTGGAGGTGTTTTATGTACCTATCTGTGATTTTGACATGTTTGTCCTAATGATGGCTAGCTTAGGTCGAAAGCACTCGACAAATTTCATTGAAATTTTATACCAAAAACCGAATTTCCTTTTTACCCAATATTATTTTATTTACAAAGCTTTAATACGAAAATATTTATTTAAAAGTTTTTAAAAAGTAATAAGAATCCTAATCTATTTATTTTGTTTCAGGTGGCCTATTTCATCCACTCGACGATAAGCAGGAAATTGCATTTCGTTATGCCGTTGAGAAAATTAATAGCGACCGAACTATATTACCTAGGGCGAAACTGCAGGCTCAAATAGAGAAAATTCCTCCGCAGGATAGTTTTCACGCATCAAAGAAAGGTAAATGTTTAATAGTTAGGCTCTACGTACATGGGTCGGTAAAACAGCGACGAGAACGCAATGTTTACAGGCATCGACAGCAAGTAGGAATATTAGCGTATCCGATCCCAGCAATCCGCGTCCTTTAGTAAACAAATGTAGTACAGGGTGTCCCATTTTGGTTGTCCCTTATGGGAAACTTGGAAACCATAAGAGATATTAAAAATCTGATACCCCATACTCAAGCTCTTTTTGGAGAAAACATTTATGGTAAAAACAGATCATCGCTATCGTGAAGCGTTTCAGAGATACAGGGTGATTCTCGATTTTTTCACTTTTTGAAAAGGCCCTGTATAGTATAAAGACACTTTTTTCCGTAGAATCCAGTAGCGTAGCCAAAAAATTTTTGAGCTGTCATTTTTGATGTATGACCCAAACATGTTTTTTTTTTATTAGGGACACCCTATAAATGATTAGGTAAATAAATTGCTTGTTTTTTCTGATAAAAATAATGTATTATTACTATAATACATTATTGGTGGTTTAATAAATTTTTACGTCAAATATTGGAAAAATTAAGATTTTAAAGACGCATTGCGGCTTCTATCTGTTTTTAAATTGTTTTATATTTTTGTTTTAAAAGGAATCTGTCATCCTTTAGCTCAAGAGACATTTCCGTAGAAAAAAAAATAATAATAAAAAAATAATAAAAAAAAATTAATTAATTAATTTTTGGTCATGTCAAAAATGACAGCTCAAAAAATTTTTTGTCTACGCCACTGGATTCTACGGAAAAAAGTGTCCTTATAATGTGCAATTAGTTTTCTCGTATCTGTAATAACAACAAAGCTACAGGACCTTTTCAAATAGTGAAAAAATCGAGAATCATCCTGTATCTCTGAAACGCTTCGCGATAGCGATGATCTGTTTTACCATAAATGTTTTCTCCAAAAAGAGCTCAAAGATGGGGTATCGGATTTTTAATATCTCTTATGGTTTCCAAGTTTCCCATAAGGGACAACCAAAATGGGACACCCTGTACAGACCCGTTTTGTTTTTAGTTTACAGTGTGATTTATATCGTGATCTATCCAAGATGGATTTGTTTAATTTTAGATTTGTGGACGAGATTAAAAAACTTCCTGTTATTTATCATTATACTTAAAAATAATTTCTGCGAAAAGATTACATAGAAATAGTTTGGAATGAAATAGCAAATCAAGTCAGTTGTCAGTTTTTTGTCTGTAAAATAATAGCTTTGTTCGCGGATATAGTGATGAACCGATTCTGAACCAGAACCGAACTGGTTTAGAATTGTTTTAAAGCGCATATCTAGTTATTTATTAGTTAGGAATTTTTATTTACCGCGAACGATTTTCTATACAACTGAGGATGTATTCTAACCTAGCCTTTTGGTTAGGAGTTTTCATGGTTAAATTGGATACTACACAAAAAAATTAATTTAAACAAAAAGGTAAATTGTTCTACTGTCGAAAGCCACTCGAGGGCTCTCGGCGGAAGACGAGGGATTCCCTGCCTCCTCTCGTTTTTAACATTAATATGTGTATTTAACTAAAGATAAAATTCAAACAACAAGAAATGGTAAAATCTTGTAATATTGTCTATATCTTTTCATTAAATCTTTATTTATTTTATTGCATACATACATTCATACGGAATACAATTAAAAATTCTTTGTTAATACACGCCCAGAATCACAAAAATATAAAAAATATATTTAACAGGTATATTAACCCGCATAAAAAGTGGCAGAAATAAATAAACTGTAATACAACGGTTTATTTTTGTACCACAAAAACAGAAAACAACTGACCATGTCGACAATGCGCATGAAATTCCGAACTGAACTTTTAGTTCTAACAAAAATCCCAGGCCTGCTAATCAGGTTACGAACAGATTCCATTGTAACCCGCGAACAGAGAACTGTTACTAAAAATTGAGGATTTTACTAACCGCGAACGCTGCTTTTTTCACTGCGGATGCGAATAGTCCCAGAACCGGTTCAGAATCAAACCCGCGAACAAAGCTATTGTTCGGTAGGATTTAGTTTTGAAAACTTGTCTTAGAGAGCTCTATTTTTGCACTTTTTGACTCGGTGGGATAATTCAATGGGGTAGCTTTTTCCCCGTCGAGATCAGATTCGGGGAACATCGGCGCACTCCGATCGAAGGAAATTTTTGGTTTTTGCATTTCAGATGAATCTGCCAACGGCTACATTTTAAAGATTTTTTTATTAAAATTTTACAAAATATTTATGTAACATGTATCTTTTGTATGGTACATTGTTTGAATAAATTATTTTATTGGATATATAAAAAAATCGTTAAAATGTACCTGATTTGAGTCTTTAAGACCCACCTGACCCCTTAAGGAGCTCTAGTGCAAAACGCAGTTTTTAATGCAACATACTTTTAAAGTCTCTTTGTCTCCCCGTGGCCTAGGGAACAGAGCTTTGATCTTCGAAGCCAGAGGTCGGCGGTTCGATTCCCAGCGGGGAGACATATTTAGGTAGTAGTTATTTAAAAATAACGACCGTGGTGGCACTACCGCGTTGTCTAAAGGTGCTGTGAAAATGCAACTGCATGTTTCAGTGCTTGGACAACGTTGACGGAACAGGGGGAACGATGGGTTAAACATCTAATAACCCGACACCCACGGTACTCTGGTATTTAGGCATAGCCTTCGTAGGATGTCAAAAGATAAAAAAAAGAGCATCATGCAACTTTTTCCGGTGTATTTCTATTTATGGCAGAAAAGCTTTTAAATTTTTAAATTAAAATGTAGTGCATTTTATTTAAAACAAGCAACTTTGTATAATTCTGTTATTTGTACAGGGTGGTGCGTTTTTGTTGACCTTGAAGGGTAGAGCGAAAACTAAAAGAGATAGAACGAATCTGATTGCGCAATCTTGATTTTAATTTTCAAAACAAATTCAATGGTAAAAGTAAATCCTGGCTAACTTAATTCGTTTTGGAGATAGAAAGTGTTTTAAATTTTGTCAATTTGGCCAGGCACTTTTGACTCGTTTAATATTAGAGATAGAAAAAAAATTCAATAGAAAAGTTTTATGGATTTTTTGTACACTTCAGTGGCGTGTCTATATTTTTTTCCTTGACGTAAATTTTAACGTAATAACACAAACTTGAGTTTTTTAAACAGAACACACTGTATATTTTATCACCAATTGAAACGTCTTCTTAAAAGCCGTAAGAAAATAAAACATTTAATATGTTTAATTTGTCATAGTTTTCGTTATATAGCCCTCGTCAGGAATGCGATAATAAAATGGCATTTTAAAAATAAAACACCACGTATATTTTATTACCATTAAAAAGAATTTTGAAGACCTTTAAGAATTTATCAAATTTTATCTTATTTTTTTACCCGTTTTTAAGGTGTACAAAGAGCGGCGATTTCTCGAAAAGTAAGCTTTAAAACATTTTAAAACATTAACATTAACGTTCGGTATAACCGGAAGTGGTAGAGCTGTCAAAATATTTTAGTTCTATTTCCCCCATCGACTTTATAATGTTACCAAAATTTCAAAATTTACCAAAGCGTAACGTATGTCCTAAAAGTTTTGGCACACAATATTTATCGGTTTTTTTTAATAAAGAAATTTATTTAAACCCTAACTAGTTATCATAAATTACAACTCAATACTTAACTAAACTATACTATCGAATTATGTGGAGCGGCC